>CAUHTR010000340.1:0-146204 GCA_959609185.1 Schmidtea polychroa | reverse complement strand
TACTAATGAGGTTTATTATTCAAGTAATTTATTTGTTTTTAGATTTTAGGCCCTCCTACAAATATCTCATCAATTTAGAACTATCTATCATGTCTTCAGATTCTCATTTGTCACCAGTTACCACTCTTCTCCGGGAAAAATATTGATTTTTACTTTTTGAATTTTTAATTAGTCTTTAATTAATTTGTAATAATTTTCAGTTTTCTACTTTTATTTTTATATATTTTATTTATCTCCAATAAATCGGTTAATATACTGCTGGAAACCAAGTGAAGTAACAATCAGTGTAGTTTCTGATTGTTTATATTGGCATGTTTATATATGATGGAATATGCTTCTTAAAAGAAATTGAATGGTAATGAAAGAATTGAAAATTGATTAGTAGATAGATTATAATTGAATGACTGTAAATGGGTATATGAAATAGGAACTAATGTATGGTATAGTTGAGAATATAGTGGTTGATTTATGTGATACAGTGATTTATAAATATCTTCATACAATTTCTAAATAAGAACTTTTTATCAAATATCACCACTGATTTCTTGTATAATTTTAAAAGCTTGACTATGAATCAGTAAATATATCGACGAATTTGATAATCACGAATTTTAGGCATTGCCTTTTTCAAGTGAATTTGATCTAGTGAATTCTAAATACTTACAGATGATTGAAAAGTGATGAAGCCAAAAACACTTTAGTAAAAACACTAAAATTGGGCCAATTTAAAGAAGCGATGAGTGTAATGAGTCTTCTTATCGTGAGCTTTGGAAGCATGACGATCAACGCTAACACCTACCAGGTGAGAGTTCGAAAGCCCAGATAGTGATTAGGTAGAAGCCTTGAATAGCTAAAGAGTTCCTAAAGAAATTGAGAACGGCTCTCCAGAATTTCGTTCAACCAAAGAAAATGTAGACGAGGACTAAACCGATCGCTCATGGAAAGGCTTCCAGATGTTCTCCTGGATTTACGATCTATGCGATCGAAGAAATAAGCGCTAAACTGAATTATTCAACAATCTTATTTCAATATTTTAATATTGCATTCTAGTTTGACGTAGTGTATTTTTTATTTATAATTTTAAATTATTTTTTTTACTTATTGACCAATATTTTTCATTAAAGGACTGATTCGTACAAATAATATTGAGGTTGACAATGGTCAGGGGGAGAGATAACCATTTCGGAGTAGGATAATAGAATAACAAATTTAAATAAATTATCTTGAAGTCACGAGGAACTCTTTTTCATTAGCGTATCCATTTATTATAAAATAAATAATCTAAATTTCTTTTCTTGAAATGAAATTATGCTACGTTTTTTCATCAATCTAGCGCAGTTAAAAAAGGGAAATGAATGTACATTAGCACAAAACCGAAAGTTTTAAGCTGCGCTGTAAGAAATATTGGACTTAACTTAATTAAAACTGGAATAAATGAATAAACTTTACGTGCCAACCAATTGTTTCCGAAACATCTGAGCCAAAATAAAATTAATCTATAACCTTACAAAATACAAATCAGAAAGTTGAAAACTGAGTTAGATAGCCATCGAATTGAAGATGAGGTAATACAACTATTGATCCAGCTAAGGATAAACACGGATACTGAAGTGCTTCCCCAAAAACTCCGACCATACCAACATTCGTAGTGTCAATACAATGCACTATGTAAGAAAAACAGAGATGTAAACTGGGTAATGTTGTAAGTATTCGACGCTTAGAAAGGAATGAAGATCAGATCATATGGTAAAATCAAAAGAAAACAAGGAATGCAGAAGCACAGGCGCACGTTTTAATAAATTATATCTTTTACCTTTTATTTTAAAATTTAGATTGCGTAATGGTTTTGGTAAAAAATCCTTCGAGTTAAGTCTAGAGAAAACGGATGAGAAAGAATCAATCAAATCAGTAACAAACACAGACCTTTTATAGATAATATACTGTTATAGTCGAGCGTCAGAGCTTTTGCAGTTCAACGAGAATTGTAAATGAAGATGACCCGTCACAATAATTTTTCAATAACTGAATGATGGGAAAATTGATTTGGATTCAAATTCAACAAACAATCATTAAACTTCCAATAAATTATATTTATAATTTGATGTTTTGTAATTGTTAAAATATAAAAAGAAATTTAAACTTTAAAATGTTGATATGCAGTTTATCTTAACGAGAAAGTACTAAATTAAGATTTATCGGCACATACGCAATCGATATTATAAAGTAATAAAAATTAGATTAAAATGATTATATAAACTACTTAGTGCAATGGATGCACAGTATTTAGCAGTTCCAGGGTAAGCTCTTCTTTAGCTAAAAGCCACTTATTTGACACAATGCCATCGTTACCTTGCAGACTTTTTCAAGTGAAAAATGAAAAGGTTATATGACGGGTTGCGTAAATAGTTTGAAGAAATTGGAATACATAGGAATTATTCGTTGTGTGGAGAGAACACGAAAAAATTAAAATAACCTGAATGGATCTAAATTAATAACAATACAAACCTATACTCAAATATTACAGGCAGAAGATTAAATCACTATGTAATATAATTAAATTTAATGTTTATAATAACTTTTTCATGCCTTTTTTTATCAATTTTAGTTCAGTTTATTTTCTTAAAAAAGTTTTCTTCGTTAACTAGAAAAATTCCTTGCGTGGGGGACGTTAACTGGGGGTTTTTACTGTACTATTACTAAGATAAGAAATTTCCAATGTTTAAGGTTTCGACAAAATCAATAGTTAAACTTATGTTTTCTTGTTTTTTATTGTCACTAATGGATTTATTAATGTCTTAAAGCTGATAAGAATAAAGAATAAAGATAAATATAATTAAAATAAAGCTATTCTACTTCAACTTTTCAGTTTTTCTACTTATTTTGAAATATCCATAGACCATGTATAATATATATACATTGTATATTTCTAAATTTTAAAATCTGATTACATATTAATTTACGAAACCTGTATTATAAAATTTATATTTAATATGCTAATGATAAATTTTTGTACAATATTTCTACTGATCAAAATAATTTAAATTTTAATAGCGTTTTAATATTTACATAAGTTCTAATATTTGAAGTTTTCTATGTTCAAAGACTAATCTGAAACTAGTTCTCCAATTTGAATTTTAAAGTTAGTTTTTTATTTGAAAATTTTACAACTCTTAAGATGATAAAGCTATTTACTTTTACAAGATTCAAATGACAAAATAACACTACATATTAGACATGTTTGGGCTGTCTCAAAACATGAGCATTATTTATGTATATGCAGACGACATGCCACAATAAATCTCCCAATAACTCAACAATAGAAAAAAATGGATTTGGATTCAAATTCTACAACCAATCATTAAATTTCCAATAAATTATATTTATAATTAGATATATTATAATTTTTCAAATATAAAAAGAAATATTAACTTTTAAATGTTGATATACAATTTATCTTAATGAGTAATGTCCTAAATTAAGATTAATCGGCACATACCTAATCGACATTATAAAGTAATAATTATTAGATTAAAATGATTGTATAAAATACTTAGTGCAATAGATGTATGCAATAGATGGGCATTGGTTTTATGATTTATTTTGACAATAATTATTTTTAAACACTTTCATCTTTACAATTGAAGAATTTATTTATAGATGATAAAAGACATTTTCTCTCTCTTTCCACTGAAGGAATCTCGAGTCCATTTACAAGATTTTGGTGATAAAATGAGCTCAACTGTCACGGTTGCATTATTATTTATTTTGTCCACCTTGACAGCATACAAAACTTATTTCATTTCTCCACTAGAATGTTTTTCTTCTGATGGACCTAATAATCCAAATTTCGTTCAATATATGACCAGTTATTGTTGGGTTGATGGAATAATACCTTTTGAAATTGGTGAACCACTTCCAAACCGAGAAGAGTGGAATAGTGCAAAATCAAGAAGCATCAGTAAGAAGCCATAATTTTAGATTATTTAAAATTATTAAAATATTTTTATTATTTTAATTATTTATGATAATTTATATATTATTTATTTATTGTTAATATTGCATACATTACAAATAGGCTATTTTATGATTATAATAATTTAAAGTCAAAAGCTAAATTCCCGTGTTTTTTTGTTTACAAGATTTATTGAAGAAAACAATAATTATAACAAATTAATTAATAATATACTCTCCATCATCATTTACGATCTGTTCCCATTTATCGACCAACTCGTTAATGCTGTTTCACCAAAAAGAAGTGGTTGAACCAGTTTTTAAGGTTTTCATCCTTGTTGAAGGTTAGACCCCTCATTTCGTTCGACATGGAGCGGGAAAAGTAAAAATTTGTTGGCACAAGTTCCGGAGAGTTTGGCGGATTCGATAGAACCTACCATTAGAGATGATTTAAAGCTCCCTTGGCGGTGTGAGCGCGCATTGTCGTAAAGAAGGATGACTCAGGCTATTTTCTGGTGAATTGCTTCGTTCACGCGATGGAGTTGTGTAAGATAGCGTTACTTGTCGACAGTATTGTTTTTATAAAGCATATCCCAGTAGATAACACTTTCACAGTCCCACTAGACACACATCAATATCTTCTTAGGATGGAGATCTTACTTGACTATCGGATTTAGTGTATCTCCTGTTGCCGTCCACTCTTTTCTTTTCTCCATATTGACGTAAAAACACAGTTTTTCATCGTTGCTCGTGTTGATTGATGGTCATCTTCTTCCACAAACGTCTTCAGATGAGCTTCGTCAAAGTCTGAAAGTCTATCGGAGTGAGTTGCGTCGCCAATGTCGAAATTGCCATTTTTGAACTTGTAAAACCAATCATGAGCGCTCCTCACAAATGTAACGAGTTGCTTTCGTAGTGTAGAGCAGATGTCGAAAATTAATTTTTTAATATTCTTCCACTTCAAAAGGTTGGAAATTGATTAAAATGAATTAATTCGATATGTACTTTAATATATACTTTACATAACAAAACACTAAACTGCGGGATAAAAATAAAATTCAAAAAACACTGGGATGTATTGCTATATCCCTCCATTTATTAAATTGTAATTAGGATTCGTTATGCGTTGTTATTTTTGTTATGATGTACTTGATTTAAAAATATATAGTGATAAAAATAAAAATTTTTAAAAATTCTAAAAAAAATCAATAAAGAAATGAGAAAAAATATAAAAACTAATTTAAAGAAACCGACTCAAGGAAGAAAAAACGATCTGAAAAGGAAACCGATTTATTGGGGATAGTTTGACGCTCCACGATCTTATAATTCTACAATCACAAAATTCTGCAACTAGATAATTATACGATCCCCCAAAATCTTACTATCGTACAATTCTGCAATTATAAAATTCTACTATATCCAGCTCACTCGCATCTAGAATAATTCTATACCGAGTCCTACCTTTGGAATATGAAATTTTAATAATTTAAATAAATTAAATTCATTTTAAATTGAGGGATTATTTAAATTAACCACTTGCCGGGCGATTTTTTTTTCATGTTTTCGGTCAAAAAAAAACTATTTTTTTTAAATCATTAATTAATAGTAAATAATCAAAATATAACGTAAATATATATTTTTTAATTTTCCGAGTTTGTATTCACTAATTATTAATTATTGTTAATATATAAAAAAAATATAATATTGGCCTCGTCGACCAATTCATATCTGGAACAGGCATTCTCCTTATGCTTTGTGCATAAAAAATATGCATAAAAAATATCCGCAGCTCTGGTCCTGCTACATCAATCCAGTTCTCCGAAGACGTCATCCTGTTGTTGTGCATAACGGTTCGTCTCTGTGCAAATAAGTTGGATGATGTCCTCATGAAAATATACATCGAAAAACTAGAATATTGTCCTCTTCAAATTCCAAATTTATCCTTGGATTTCCAGTAAAAGAAAATCTGGCAGGTGGACGTTCTGATGGAAGATTTTCGTTTAGTTCATACCAATCCTGGCTGTCGTTTTCAGATAGTGCAAGTAAGTGGTGCATTGGTCTCGCTTTCCGAAGAGGCAGTAGTCGATGTTGAAATTTCAATATCAGTTTCATACTCGCTCGATGAACCCATTTTATAAATCAATAAAATATATTTTTAACAGTTAAAAATAAAATAGTTCAAAGTGCTCACACACACACAAACAAAAAAACAGTTTGAAAAACACGAAATGTCCGAAGAAAGAAGTGAAACAATTGAAAAACGATGCAGTCGCGCGCGTGGTTATTGGACAACTGATATTTTAGAAAATATGAAAAAATACGAACCTGGAATTCATGTGTGTATAGCCGAAAATTCACATTTGTTTATAAAAAAAATGACCTAAGAAATGGCAGTTTAGAACATAAATATCGTAAAATAATGTTGTTCGAAATATCGCTCATATGTTAGTCCACGCCCGGGATCAGATTTCTTATTCAAAGGACAATATTTTTTCTATATGAGTTTGCGCTCACATGTGAGCGCTCGCCCGAAATAGTACACATTTTTTGCACTCATATTTGAGCGCGCGCCCGGCAAGTGGTTAATTTTAATTATTAAAAATGCTATTGGATAATAATTTAAATAAATTAAATTCATTTCAAATTGAGGGATTTTTTAAATTAATATTAATTATTCAAAATGATATTGGATAATAATTTAAATAAATTAAATTCGTTTCAAATTGATGGATTATTTAAATTAATTTAAATTATTAAACATGCTATTGGATAATAATTTAAATAAATTAAATTTATTTCTTTTTGACCCACCCAACCACTCAGTCACTTTTGGTTACATTTCTGTTGATCCACACCCCATACCCCATAGCGACGTCATTTTATTCACGAAATGAGTGTAGCCTAGTGGTACCATACATTCCTCTAGACCAGTGGTTCTCACGTAAAATTTGGCTGTGGCCGCATTACAGCCATTAATGGTCTTATGGAAATGCCTCGTGGCTGCACCAAATATGAATTTTGGAATGTGGTAAAAATAGAATTAAACACAAAATTGAATAAATTTATAAGTATATATTTAAATAAAGACAACATTTAAGCATATTGATTTTTATTTATTTAAAAGTAATTCAAATGGAAATTGTTCAACAGTTCTCTCTTCCAATGCAAGCCGCATCGCCGCTTCTAAGTTTTCGTCTGTCAGCTGGTTTCGATACTTATTTTTTATGAACTGCATTACACTGAAAGATCTTTCGCAGTATACAGTTGTAGAAAAAATTGATAAAAATTCTTTATACTGACTTGATTCATCGTCAACGTTTAACTCAGACCAAAATTTTGGTACATTATTATTATTAAAACGGTCTTGAATTAATTTATCGTGACTTATTTCCAATAATGCATATTTTACGTTAGCCCAGTTAATTGATTTTAATATTGAAAATGACATTAACCTTTTTTTGAGTTCTACGAAATTTTCATTTTTCATAACCTGAAAAGTGGAAGATATAAAAAAAACAGTTTTTAAGAAATTCAATTCTTCGAACCTTTTATCAAGTTCCAAATTTAATAATTGAAGAGACTGCATTATTTTATGCTTTAATTTTAATTTCGAAGTTGTGTCTGCTAAGTTATCCAGGAAATCACTAAGAGAAGATAGAATCGAAAAATTGTCGTTTTTAACTTCTGTCACAAGGCTTTTTGTGGTGTTTTTTAATTTATCTATAATTAACACGCTTTCTATTATTGTTAAGTTTCTTATTTGCAATTGTTTATTAATTGAACTAATACGCGGCAAAAAATCCTTTAGGAATAAAATTGATCCTTTTATGTAATTATTTTGAAGCTTTTCACTTAAATCTTTATGATTTACGACCAAAGCAGATATAACATAACCATATAATTCACAAAGTCGTTGAACGCTACTATCGAAACTTAGCCATCTAACGTGGTTATAATTAAGTAAGACATTATGTTTTTCGTCGTTGATTTCACAAATGGACCTAAATATGTTCGATAATTTATTACTGGTATTAATTGCATTTAATACTTTTCTTACTGTTAATTCTACATCTTCCATGCATTTAACAACAGTTTTGCTAATTAATACTTCTTGATGCACAATACAATGCATACGAAATATTTCATTTTCAGAGTTTTCGTTGAACAAATTCAATACGCCCTTTCTTTCGCTCTTCATAACCGCAGCTCCATCAGCCGTTACAGCACACAAGTTGTGCGTTGATACGTTTAACTTTACCATGTCCGCTTTAATTGCATTATAAATATTAGTTGCATTCGGACGATCTGTTAATGAAGTCTGGCACAATAAATTTTCAATAAATTCACTTTTTTCAACATCGAAATATCTTGCAAATACTAAAATTTGGTTGGTTTTTGTCACATCATTACTTTGTCCAAACATATACACCTATCCCCCGATTGATACGGTAGATACGTTCCTGAGAAAAACGTGTAAATCGAAAATTAAAAATTTTCAAGTCAAAACCGTGTAAATCGAAAAGCTTGCAGAAAATGCATAATTTTGCTATTTAACAGTTGTGATTTTTTTCAATATTTTTAGGTGTACACAGAAATAAAAATAAAATGCACTGACAGGTTAAAATATGTAATATATTACGGAAACACTGTTTTTTTATTTAATTACAATACATTAAACAGAAGAACAAAAAATAAAACCAAAGGTGTTTTATTATCCTTCATCACTATCAGAAATTACTCTCATTCTTTTTTTCGGAATCGAAGGTTGGAATTCATTTTCATCACTCGAAGTTATTTGTGCCGATTCGATGTTTGAAGCAGAAATATTTACATTCTGAGAGGTGGTAATAAAATCGGTTATTAACAATTGCTTCGAATTTTTTGTAAGATCTTTGTAAACTTCTTCATATTGAGCCAAGCTATATGATTTCATGCTATATGATTTTGCAACATCTACTACTCTATCTCCCTTTCGTAAGCGATCCAAAATTTCGATTTTAGTTTCTAAAGAAATAACTTTTCTTTTAACTTCTTTCGACATTATAAGCCTATAATTTTTTTTAATTTATGTTAATTTATAATATGTAATCTAAATTATGCACTCACTTTAAACTTTAAAACTTTAATTTTATGCGAAGAAATACAGACACAGTGTGCATGTGCAGCAAGTCAGCACATAAGCTCGGGATTCCCCGTGAGATGTGTACACAGCGCACGTGTTCAAACACAGTAGCATTTAGTAGAGTGCGATAAAAACAAAAAAAAACTTATTTGAAAAACCGTGTAAAAGCGAAAACGTGTAAAACAAGTACCGTGTAAATCGGGGGATAGGTGTACTATAAAATGGGGTTTTATTAAGGGATCTGCTTATTTCAAATCCTATGAACTTTCCTAGTTCTTTAATTCTTCGTTGAACTGTATCATTACTTAGCGACAAATTACGAAATAGTTTATTTGAGGATCAACTCCCAAAACTACAGATTTTATAAATTCACCTTCTGTGAAAGGCTTTCGATGTTTTCCAATTAAATAACTAACTTTGAGAGATCCCAGATAGAAATCATCATTTTGTGTTAAAAATGTACTTATTACTTTTTTGTAAAATAAGTTCAGTGTTCAATTTTTATATTAAATTTCTTCGTAAATTTGGGGTGGGCCATTTTTGTTGTACTTCATCTTTATGATTCTTATGATGCCGTTCCATATCATATGATTTAATTTGATTAATTTCAGTTTTGCAAATCACGCAAACGGCAACTATGTGGTCTTGTACATTCTCAATTTGCACAATCAAATACATTTCTTCCCATTCTTTATGAAAATTTCTTTTCTCTTCCCGAAAAGTACGACTTCGCTTAGTTGGATTTAATATTTTCGAAGTATTCGCATCACTGGTGTTAACATCTTTGCTGGATGCTTCACTTTCATCCTTTTTTTCTTTTTTGATAAAAATAATCTTATATCCATGTTGACAGGGTTATATCAATTTACCTTAAAATTAGAAAAATACAAAATACAATAATATACACATGCTTCCAAAAATTATCAAAAAAACAGTCAAAACTTTACTTACTCTCTTAACCGAATATGTTTGAATAATTCCTCGCCAATAAAATAACGCGATTACAAAATTTAAACAACTAGACAAAATGCTGGAAAAATCTTGTGAATTCAATAAATTTATAATATAATTTGTATTTTTTTAAAATATCAATATTTACTATGATACGTTTGTTGGTGCCCGCATGCGGCCACCGTGGCCACACTTGAGAACCACTGCTCTAGACTGCTTGGGCGCTTGCTGTAGCAGCAATAATTTTTAGTCATCGTTGTCTAGTCAAAGTATCAGCATCACTGTAGCATGGTAGCAGAGGAAGATTGTTGCAATAATAATTATTGCGGTCCATAAAATACAATTAGCGTGACGTCACATTCAGCTCAACTCATCCACCCACCCACGTCACGTTTTCAAGGAAATCGAGCGTGACGTAATTATGCAATGACCCCTTATAAAAAAGAATATATTTCGGCATTCCATAACTAGTTATATTAATATTATTCAACCTCCACTTAATCTATATTAGTGGTATAAAATAAACTTTTAGTGGTTCCAGTGTTCGAATTAACAAAACTTTTATTTAATATTATTTTATTGTTAAATTGATCCTTATTGTATTATTTAAAATAAGCACACACGCAACCACCCCGATTGTCCCAACAAAAACCAGATACTCTGTTAGGCTCTTGCCACGCACCGGACCAATACATAGATAAATTATCATCTAACAAAGTTATACTACCGTTTGCACTGAATAAATGCATCTATAATTATAGATGCATCATTATTTGTGATGGAATTTTTTGGAATGGTTGGTATAGTTAATTTAACTACATGTATTCTGTTTTGTTATTATAAAAAAAAATTTTTTTCATTATAAATTATTTTTAATAAATTTTTAAGGATTTTTAGATATTTATTAATAAAAATTTGGAATTATTTCAATATAATGTGAGTTTTATTATTTTTGAGTAATTAAGTAACAAATACAATTTATTAAACCCCCCCAAATATCTATTTTTTACAGCATTTAGGGAAAAACGGTGAATGTGTTGAAAGTAGTTTTTAAAATTTTTTTATTTTCATCTTTTTTCAGCTCACTTTCCATTGTTTCATAGCTTCATTGACTAAATAAAATCTCCTTTCGAATGACATTGTACTGAAGCCAGTTGCCCTTGATATTGTCTTCTTATGCTGCATTTGACCTTTCTGAATGCGCTTTCAATGGGATTGAGGAACGGACTGTAAAGTGGCAGGTGTTCTATAAAATTATTTTGTGATAAAGGTCCTCCGTGAATTGAAGCATTATCGTGAATGATATCTAGTAGCCAGTATCATTCAGTTTTGATGTTAGTTCATTTATAAAAAGTTGGTAGGTATCCTTTTTGTAGGATCCTACAACTAATTTTTGATGTATTTGCCCTTTGACGCCAATAACTAGAATCAGTGACCTATTTGACCCTCGGTTATTAAATACACTCACCTTCCTTCTTTCTTCCTAACACTTGGCATGTCCAAGTGTTGAAGTTACATTGAAGTTACATATATATAAATTTGCTGTTGAGCCAGCCATCTACTTGGAATAGCATCACATATTCCATTCTTTTTTCTAGGACGCGATCTGAATTTCATTCAGCTACACATGGCCGGACTTTTATTTACTGAAATCAAACTATTTTTCAAAAAATCTGCAAATTGATGCTTTGAAGCAATACAATTTTGTTGCATCATGTAATTGCACATTTTTGAAGTGATGCATAGAAGTTTTCTTCCACATAATCTAGTAATTGATTTCCCTATATTTCGGAAATTTTTTGATTGCTGCTACCTCTTCTTTCTGTGGAAATTTCTCCAAATTTTTTATATTTGTAAATTATATTTCGGATTGATTCTTTGCGAATTCCTAATAATCGCCCGAAATTATAAATATCTTCCCCATTTCCATTACATTGACTAATCTGATTTTGTCAAGTTATGAAATTCTATAGAAATATTAGTTTTTAAATTTAGGTTAATAAAATTTTACGATTTTCTAGTTTTTTCCCCAACATCAACATCGGATGGCAAAGTTGAAATTTCAAGGTAATGTGAAATACTTAAAAACTATTAAATTTATTAAAAAATTAAGATAAATCTTACGAATTATTGTCTTCATTATTCTATACAACTCTAAGTTGAGTTTTCGGAATTTAAGTTAAAAATTTTTTCTGTCATTTTTTCTTAAAATATTCTAAAAATGTCTGTAAATGATTTATTATAGTGCGTTTATTCATTACAACGATTATATATATCGAAATTTTGCATGCATTTTTAACTAGTGTTGTGTTTGTATGTCATTTTATTTTTCTACCACTTTCTCATTTTCTATATTAAATGCATTTATATATTGCAAAGCTAAAAATCAACTCACATGTAAGTTGGTATGTTTATATAATATACACATTGACTTTTTTTTAATATTATATATGCGTTTGTTCACTACAAACAGGTGTATATTAAATAGTAAAATTACAAAAGCGATTTACACGAACTACATTAGTCAAGCCTCCACAATAACATCCAAACAGGAGCGTCAAATGGACTACTATTTAAGTATCTAAATGAAAATTTTTTTAGAAAGCTGTTCATGTAAATATCAGGTCAGGATATAAAATTATACCACTGATATATTAGTAACAAAATCAAAAATTACAGAATCAGTGTCAAACTCACCTCACAAAATCACAGAAACAAAATTAAATATACTTTGTTTTAATTTTCAGAACTTCGAATATTAGGTTTTATCGGTTTTCTAACTTTACACTTGACCTGGTCATATTCATCGATTTTTACAACTTCCATTTTCATTACACAGCTATTTTATTAACTTGAAAATATAAATAATAAAATAATACAGATAACTTTAATATATTTATTTAAACTTTACAAACTATTACAGTTTTTGATACCAATGTTTTTAAACAACAACAAATTAACGACATAAAATTTTTACACATTATAAACTTTATACAATCCAACTACCTGATTACATATTACGGTGAAACCCACATATAACGAATAGGTCGGGACCGGTGAAAACTCTCCCCTTATAACGAATTTTTCGTTATACGGGAGAGCAAAAAAAATGAAATTAAACATTAAAGCAAATTTATTTATTAATTTCATCATTAAATACATTTTCCTACTCGAACACTTTCACGGATAAAGCAGGCGCAAGAGAATATAATTTAACCAAACCTAAACACAAATAATTGACGGACTTACTCGAAAACAAACAACCTCAATTTGAAGGGGACTACAAGAATAAATTAAAACTACAAAAAATGCATTAAAAATTACACATGAAAGTCATTTGAGACTAAACTTTCAGGGATTATCAATTCTAACATACCTGCATTTTCAGAATTTGGTTTCAAACTTTATATCAGCCGTCTAATATTGAGTTAAGACAAAGATTATTTATTAACTCGTATGATTGAGCTTGATTATTAGTTTCCTGGAACTAATCTTTTGAAACTTGAATAATTTAATTCTGACACTTCAGAACAAATGTTAGCATTAACTTATCTCATTTTCTGTTATCATTCAGATTACTATCCATGGATTCCAATAATTCTTGGAATTCAATGCTTTCTTTTCTATTTACCGAAACTTTTCTGGCAGGAATATTGTTCTTTCAAAGCTGGGAGTGATTTGCAAAATCTTATTGATTCTTCAATATCTGCTTCACGAGCTTCAATTGAAGCTCGAGATCAAGCAGTTAAAATTATTTCAAATAGGATTGAAAATTTATTTCATTTTCATCGGGATTATCAAAACGGCATAATTCCTGAAATTAAACGAAGAATTTTTAAGAGATGCCCTTTGTTAATTTGGGGGAAACGTTTTGGTAACGGTATCTTAGGTGTTTATATGTTTATCAAACTGTCGAATATTTTTATTGCGGGTTTCCAGTTATACCTTATGAAAAGAGTCTTGCAATTAGACAATGAATTTTTGTCAGTGTTCGGTCAAGTTTTTGCCCATATTTATCATGGGCACAGCTGGAATTCCACAAAATATTTCCCCCGAATAGGAAATTGCAGATTGGTAGGAATCAGATCTATTGGTATTAATGACAACTCATACGTTTCTCAGTGTGTTCTGCCAATTAATATTCTCAATGAAAAAATTTACATTTTTCTCTTTCTCTGGATGTTGTTATTGATTGCATTCTCATCATTTTATTTGTTCTACTGGCTTTACATTATTTCTTTTCGATCTCCTAAACAAGAAATGATCACATCGTATCTAAAGGGAAAATGTAATTTTTCAAAAATTGAAAAACCAATAATTGGAAAATTTATCTCCGAGTTCATTCGGCTAGATGGGATTTTCCTGTTGAAAATGATTCGAATTAATTCTGGTGATGTTTTGACAGCTTGTGTCGTTGAAAATCTTTGGAATACTTACAAAGTTAAATATCAATTTATTGATTTTTCAAATTCCAGAAGTTCTGACGAAATGGAAAATTTTGCTATAAAATTAATTCCAGGGGATCAGAAAATACTTATAAATTCAAAGATTGAATCACCTTCCGCACCATTGAAAGAGATGTATTTCTAATAATAGCTAAAAATTTTTTAATAAAATATTTCCATTACTCATTAAATCTTTTATTCATTTGTAGTTTACATTTCATTCATCTATTATACATTTTTTGAAAGAATTAGGCGTTGTAATAAAGTGTTGTATTACTCTTTTCCATTGTATTTTCTACAATTCTACAAATATCCACTTAATATATAAAGCCATGATATCTCTCTTCTTCCTATTAATCTACAAATACTCACTATAATTGACCATAAAAATTTCAATAGTCAAAAAATTCTTTTAAAATTCTTTAATTGTTTATTATTGAAATTATTTAAATGTTGTCTACAAAATAAATTCTAATTCAAATCTCCATCGGTAGGGCATGTAAGAGCCAATTGGACGTCGAGGTCAGATTATATGTGTGTTAATATATATAAATTTTAAAATTGTAGTTTTTTTTATCAAAAATTTATTAACCTAAAATAACTTAAAAATTCTGATTTAAAATATCTAAAAACAAAACCAGATGTAATAAATAAAAATTAAAAATGCGCTTTTCGAGCCTCGAGAGCTGCAAAAGAAATTTCCATGGCATAGTCGTCGAAATGTTCAGAATCATGAAATCTTAACGTTTCAAAACAATTAACGAAAATCGTATCATTAAAAATATAATAGAACATTACTAAATATTTCTTTTAAGTAAAGTGAAAAATAAATGAAAGATGCCATATTCTTTTTAAATAAAAAAATGAATCTTTGGAGTTGATGTAGATTGATTTGACCGAAACACAAAATATTTTTATTATTCTAAACCTTTTGATTAAAATATAAAAACAATAAATGGAACCTTCGGATTAACTTACGATATTATTAGAGTTATGCAGTAAGTATATGATAGTTTTTTAACTTTATAATTACCTACTACTTCTCACTTAGTTAAAATTCTTAAGTCGAATTCGCTACTTTACTAGATTTTGTTTTAAAATTTTGTAAAAATAAATGAAAGATATACGTTAAGAAACTATATCAAAATCTCAAGAGACCGAATATTAATCTTAATAATTTTTAACAAAAGAGTTTATTGCAAATTTTTGCAAATGCATGATTAAATCTATGTGGCCATTTCAAAACCAATTTTTTAATGTTCTTTGAAGTTTAAAATTTTACTGGCCATATTCGATGGAAAATACATAATAAAGTTATAGATTTTTAATTTTTTCTAGCCTTTTTAGAATTCGCGAATCAAATATAAACAAATAAAAAAATCTTCCTATTTTCTGTTGTAAATTTATCATCCAATTCTTGCAGCCATTGTTGAAAAATATCAGATGTTATCCAAGCTTTTCTGTTAAATTTATAAGAAAGCGGTAATGAATGAATATTTTCCAGAAATCTTGGTTTTGTGACTTGCCTATGAGTATTTGGGTGAGTTTTTTCGACCTGTACAATTTGTATAAAGTAACAGCGTCATAAGTTCTTTGTAGTGTTTTTCTCCGTTGAATTTTTCATTTTTCAAAGCCAATGTTTTATCTGACATACATCGAAAAACGAGTGCCGTCTCATCAGCGTTGAATAAGTCTTCTGGATTACATATTATTATTATTATTATTATTTGTTTTAATGTAACTAACCAAGTATCGATATCTTGTTTGTGAATGGCTGAACTCTGACCACAAAATTTTCTGAATGATATTTCATGTCAGTTCAAAAACTTTGTCAGTCATCCATCACTTCCACGGAAAATGACGACACTTAATTTCTTCGAATGTATTTTAGCTTTTTTCTTTACAATGTTTCCTGATAATGGAAGGTGGATATTTCGACACTCTTTCATAAACCGGTTATAACGCTGGTTTTAGGGAACTGATTTTGACCACGTTATAAGCCCTTGCGTAATAAACGATTATTTTAACTTTAGCTTTGGAAGAATGTATTATCTATACATCAATTTAACTGAAAATTGTGGTTCCTTATCTGCAGCAAATCAGCAGCCATTGTAAACAATTAATCATTTAATTTCTGTAAATAAGTGATTTATTTTCAACACTATAAAATCAATTTCTTCTATAAAATTATATTAAAAAATAAGTTATTATATTTCTATATTATAAAAAGATTTTCAACAAATGCCTCCAAAATATTTTTAAATTAAACAAACTCAAAAAATCATGATAAAAAAATTCCTGTCAAAATATTTAAAAAAACCAAAACACTAAAAAATTGGTGCTAAAAACTTCAAAAATTCTCAAGAAATTTGTAGCAAAGAATTCATACAAGCTCAGCGAAAAAAAAATTGGACCACACAATCCCAAATGATATGGCTAATGAAAAACACGCGCACACATAAAGATTGGTCGATCATAACAATAATTTCCTATACAATGTCAGTCTAAAGTTAAGTAAAATAATTTTCTATCGATCAGTGGTGTTTCTTTATTCGCCTGTTATAACAATCGGGTACTGATATCAAATAAAATAATCAATTTCTTCTTCCAGAGGCCCAGATTTTCATACTAAGATAATTTTGCTTAATCTATTATCGGAGTTGATTCACTCATTACTAGTGAGCTCACGGGAACAAGGACATTTTTCTATCAAATTTTTAATATAGAAGGAATTATTACATTAATTTCAAAGTAATTATAAATATTATAGAGAAATTAATTCTGTAGAATAGGAATTTCCATTTTATAATTTGATGTATTTTTCACGTCAAAACGCAAAACAAACCAACGATCAGATTCATCACAATTATAATCGCATCTCAAATTTATCAAGATATATAATATTGGATACTTTTTGTAACCCCATAAGTAGAACAGCAAATCGAAATGCTATTAATTACTCAAAGAAATTTTGGTAGAATAAGTTGCTTCTGCTATATTCAATATTCACAATAATTTATCTTCATATAGTTCGGCATTTTCAGTGTTTTCAATTTCATTCGTGGCAACAACATCGCTTATCAGGAAATAATTGCTGTCCCGCTATTCTTAAAAGTCAAAAATAATGTCAATATGAATAACCATCATAATCTTCGCGTCTTCTGCATAGTACTGATGAGAGCCAAAAGCTCGAAACTAGTCTACTATTGGAATTTGCACTGGGTATCACAAAGCTTGTAATGTTTATATTATATATATACTTTCATAATTTTATCCATCTATATATTCAATTTAGCTATTTTGTATATTTAGTTTTCACTCTTGTGTTCAGATTATTTGGTTTCATAATTTTATGTCTATATACAATTACCTTAATCATTTACTTACTAGAAATTACGCAACATAAAGTGTATAAATAAATAACTTAACTTGGGGGTTATGGGAAAATACTCTCAACAATAAAGGTCGTGTCTATGAAAAATCCACTATATATAGGGAAATGAGAATTGGGAATTACAGATTGTTATATATACATAAAAATATTTTGACCCTGAAATGCCATTACGATGTCTATACCATTTAACGAAAGAAATTCCAGAGTGATGGCTAAATGCTAATTCCAAACCGCATGAATTTCCTTTTGAGCAGCATAGTTCCCATAATCGTCGACTCGATCATCTGCATAGTAATCAAATCCATAGGGATAGAAGCCAAAGGTAGACAAGCAAAATACACATAAACATCCATCACCAATAGTCGGAGGTCTCCTAAAGGCTCGTATTTTTCCTGGGAGTCGTAGTGCATATAATTTCCATTTCGATTTTTAAACTACTGTCTCCTGTAGAAGAGTAATCCATAATAAGCAAAATAACAATAACGCTTCTATGACAGCTTGGTCCTGGAACATACAAATGTACTAATCTCCAATAGGATTACCGTGACAATATGGTTCGTGGTCCAACTACCTACATCAACTGTAGTTAGGGAACACAAGGAAGCCACGTATATGACGCAGATCGTTGTGTTACTCTTCCCTGCAGCTCGGTCTTTACCCATACCGGTGCGTCCGCCTCGGGGCCTGCTCGAATCACTCGGTTTGAGCAGTCTAGATCTCGACCCTGGCTCCACCGGTGGATGTGGTGCCAGATGTGCCTGGATAGGAGGCGCTCATCCGTTGTTTCACATTGTTCCACTTCACTTGATTCTTTGGAGTTTGACATTCTAAATGGTTATGGATAATTATCTTTCTAATTCCGGTGATCGGCTTTTTAACCACGCCCTTTTGTCAATTAAATAATCTTTAGCTCTTAAACCTACTGGGTCATTTTCCTATAGTGCAAACCCTAACGGAATTGAAATTGAACAATAGAACTATGCACTATAAAAGGGAAATAACTTTTAAATAATTAACCATATTAAGAAGATAAAACTTTTATTCCCTTTGTGTTGGGTTAACGTCATTTAATTACATTTACTAATTTACTGAATGAGGAAAGAATGTTAAAACCAAATAAAGCATTTTCAGAATATTCTTTAGTTTAAAAAGAAATTTTCCTATGAAACAAAAAAAAATTATAAGTTTAGACAATTTAACTGCACCAATTCTATCATTGCCAGAAGTAATCTTAAATAACCACAAAAATTAATTATTAATTTCGAAATTTTTCCCGACCTTGACAACGTAGTCTTGTTTAAGTCGGTGAGGGATGAAGGGAGTCATTTTAAATTACGCAATCGTGATGAAGAATTTTCAAATGTGGAGGTCAATTTCTTAGGTATGGATTTTATTATTCATTGTTTGATAACCTGTGATTTTTATTTCAATTCCAGTATTCGCTCTGCTTTAAATTCCTGGCAAGACTAGCATGATGGATCTAAACCAGCAACGCCCCCTGGCAAATCATCTTATCTTCAAATCTTTGGAAGTATGCTCGGACCTACTGCACGTGCCCCGACGTTGTGGGAACAATTCATGACTCAAGACAAGCAGATATACGTTTCGCAATTCCAGGGAAGTACAATCTGTCAACAGCTTTTCGATGGTGAATCGATATTCACGTCTAACTTACTCAATGACGTCCTGTTATTCACTTTGTAGACACATCTTTTCGGGTGTCGAGAAATCTAGTCGGCAAATTCTTCTGTTGTTCCGCTATCAACAACTTCTTGCGAATCACATTCAATGAGTCGGCCAGGGCAAGAACCATACAACCAGATTTTAGACAATTCAAAGTCGGCGATTTTTGGAGTATGCAATAGAACTGTCTGGCCTAATTATCATCGTGGCGTTTTTGTGGTATTAGTGATCGACTTATTAAAGTATTGGCCTTGCATTCTGACTTTATTATGTAAATAACATCGGGTTATTTAGTTTCAATAAATTTTCTGGTGTATTTATCAATTACTGAGCCAGGTTCATTTATTACAATTTTATTTAGTTTTAATAAATTTTATGGTGTAAAATTTCTTTCTTACGATTTCCATATATTTACTAGGGAGTAGTATGTGCATCGAGTAGGTTATGCATCCAATTATCCCTGATTTACAGGTAGTATTTCTTAATTGCTATTTATGGGGTTTTCCAATTTATAAGTAGTATATGTGCAGACAATATATTTATGATGTAATACGTGTGTAAATAGTATATTAATAATTATAGGGGTTACACAATCTTTAGACGAGTAGCATATTCATAAATTTTATGCTATAGTAGGATTAATCCAAACATTCAAGTATGGGGCATTATAGGGTTAATTTAGAGGGTATCTATGACATAAGTAATATTAAATAATCGAGTATAAATCATAATAAGGGAGGAGGTAATTTATAACATTACAATTCATAAGTTAAAATTATATGTACGATGATGGATTTCGTAGATAAACTATATAATTTAAAAACAATGTGTAAATGATTAATATCCTTATTAATGAGTAGTAGGTTATATAACTGATAGATAATACATTCAAATAATTCCCGAGGGTAAGTAATATAGATTAGTAGTAGTAATATAAAGTATACATCATAAGTTTAAGTTCATCAGTCATATATACGAGTAGTATTGACATAAATTATGATCTGCAAGTTTGTAAGTAGCATGAGGTATAAATTATAACTTGTACTCTTATAAGTGACCTATTCGAGTAGTATTGACCCAAAATTTGTACTATGGTTTGAAATTTTATAAGTAGTATATTATAATAATATTAATATAAAGTATAAATTATAATTTGCACTTTTATAAGTAACATATTCGGGTAGTATTGATCCAAAATTTTATTATGCTTTGTAATTTTATAAGTAGTATATTATAATAATATCAATATAAAGTATAAATTATAATTTGCACTTTTATAAGTAACATATTCGAGTAGTATCGATCCAAAATTTTATTATGATCTGTAATTTTATAAGTAGTACATATTAGTAATATATTAATAATATAGTATTTTACAAGTAATACATACAGTAATGCATTTATTAATGGTTAATAAGTTTCTCAAACATGACATGTAGGATGATTGCACCGATTGGTGAACATCATAATTAAGAAGTATATACATAGTAATATACTTAGTAGCAATCGGGGAAGATCCATAAGTTTTGTAAATAAGGTATATAATTTCAATATATCCATTAGTTGATGTAGATAAGCAGTACAATTAGTACTAAATTTTGGGAATCGACACAGGATCGTAATTTATAATTTATATTTTCTAAAAGACCGATTAGTATAAGTTTATCGTTTATATATACAATGGTAGGGTTCTTTACTATATAATACATAAGTATATCATTTCTAATTTATATAATATATATATTTAATGGCAGGGTTTTTTGTTATATAATTCATAAGTATATAACTGGTAATTTATACAATTCATATATAATTTACAATTTATGAATTACAATTTAAAATCTATATTTAATTTGTAACTCATATAATTTATAAGTTCACATCAAATTATAGGTTTATACTCTATTATCAGCTTTTAGAAAGCGCCATCTTATGAAAAAATCAATTCAGCATAATTTTATAATTTATATCAAATTATAGATTACGATTTATATTTTTATCAATAGGTGGATAGTCGGGGATACTAATTTAAGGGCAGAATTTTTTACTTTCCTAATCAATACTCTTATGGTCGGTAGTGATTCATAAATCTAACTCGAAAGATGTTTAGCCAACTACATATTTGGTGTATTGTGGTTAATTTGAGTCCGGAGCTCTACTCCATTTATCATCCTTAGGGTAGTGTATCACTGTTGATTTTTAATGTATAGATTATATGTACATTATACGTGTGAAAAGTCAATTTACAGAAATATTGCCTGCTTTCGGGGCCTCACTGTGCTCCCTACGACAAGCCCCAATTGTGAATGTAAGCGGTAATATACTACCGTGTATTATAATACCGATAACGAGTTCCGCGAACTCCATCGTCCGGAGGTGATTCATCGACGAACCCAGCGGCGTATACCACCGAGTCGGTACGACCTCCGACGATCCCACCACTATACTATTGAGGTGCATGCCAGGCAGTGGCCTGCTTACGTCAAGGCTGCGTGCACAATGACGTTGTAAATGTTGATACTCATTTAGTATGTGAGACGGATCAAAATCGATGATAAGTTCGATCGATGTTGATCCCTCAAACAAAATTTAAACAAAAATTTCAACTGGAATTCATTTAATAGAGTCCTATTAAGATTAACTTATAAATCATATTGAGATTAAATGTTTAATAAATACATAACACAATGCATAAAATAACCAAAATATGGCTTACTTTAAAATTTCAATAAAGTGCTAGTAATATCAACAAAAAATTTTTGGCATAAAGCTTAACTTGTGACTAAAATGCGTCGGTATATATACCTATTTTGACACGTGTATGTATTGATGCATTAAAACAAACTCGAATTCTTTTATTCCAGAATTTTCTATTTCGTGATTTTGACATTTTTAATGAAATTTTAGTGCTATAATTTTTGTTTTTATTTTTAAATTTTTATTTTCTAATTATTTTTCATTAATTTTACGTCCATGATGGATTTGGAACGGTTCTAGAACATTCTATTTTACTTTTAATTTAATTTTATTTTAACTGATGTTTTTATGAATTTCTTTTTGAGATTTTTTATTTTTAATACTAATTTATTTATTTTCCTTAACTTTTGTTGTTCTAGATGACTTTTGTGATGGTCATCGCCATTTTATAGAATGTTCTGGGTTTTTCTGGAATGTTTTATCGTCTTTTAAGTTATTCGAGTTTGCTTTTGGTAATTCTATGTTTATTTGGTTATTTTGAGTTAGATTTTTGCGCCACTTCTTGCTTTTGTATAATTTTATTTAATTTCTTTGTTTATGTTTTTGTTGCTTTCTCCTTTAGTTAATATTGTTTATTTGGTGTAGGTTTTAATATTTAACTCTACTTGGTGCTTTTTTACTTGCTGTGTACCTACACATTTCAGTCACAATTAGTATTTTGGGTCTAGAAATCAGTTCTAGCCCAACACGTCATTCAAAAAAATCTCTGCTTTAAAGAGTCAGTTCTCTAATTGACTAACACCTAACAACTAAATTAAGGAAGAAATTAGTGAAATCGCTTGTCAGATTTGTTGTTGACACTGAGGATCTTTTAAAAATAATTTAAAAATTTTTAATAATAAAATATAAATAATTCGATCAAATTTAAGTGAGTAAACCTTTAAGAGCTTTTGGGACTAAAATAAAAATATAATTATCTTTTAAATTATTTGAATTTCACTTGGAAAGCTTTTTAAGATTTTTATAAAAATTGAAAAATTTTTATAGAACTTTTTTTCTCAGTCAATCATCAACAATCGAAAAAGTTAAAGTCAATTCAACGTTCTGCTCTATACCATAAAGAGAAAGCTTTGTGGTTATACCAGATGAAATCAAAACCAATGTTTAATGCTTAAGCTAATTCGTTCAGAGTTTAAACAGAAGCATCTTTAGTGTATGAAGGGTTGAGAATTTCTCCCCTTATGCCTTAACCGGCAATGTTATATAATAATAAAACTTTGATTTTTTTTATCACCTGGATGCATTCATATCGTTTCTATCATTCCCTCACCACGTATTATCTACTAAAATCGTGCAGTTCATTCTTCTAGGCTCTCTATTTTCAGTCATGTCCATCCTTGGAATTACTAATGTCTTCTCAGCATTCTTCCGAACTACAATCTCTACAATTTGACCACTCATACCCTTCAGCCTATTCCCTTTACTTGCGGATTCTACCAACTCATATTCCTGTTCCAACCTCGATCCTGATAATAAGACAATATACGCTGTGATTTATTTTCCTAAATGTTAATGCATGAATAAATAATTAAGGAGAAAAGAGAACGTCAGATTCTTACGAAATTATTTAATTTATAATAATACTTCATACATATTATTAGGATTCTCATCCGTGAGAACATCCGTTTTCAAATCACTAAATAATTCCATAAATTTTATTCAATAAATTATATACTCAAAAACTTGTCTCTTCTTAAATTTGTTATTTAAACAAATTTCAGTTTTTCTTTAAATATTTTTTGATAAAAATATTTTTTTAAATGATAAATTTCGTTCTTTTAAATTTTAACAAAATTTCTAATTAATCTTTAAGAATCTTTCAACTTCCTCATATCCCCCTCCTTAAGAAATTTTTTAAGTTTTTCCACGTTTCTTTCAATCTTTTTACCATTCTCGTTTCTTAAAATATATCGTCTGTCATGCACTTTCTCGATCACTTTATATGGTCCCTCATATCTGTCCTGGCTTTTGTTGCGTGTTTCTACTTTTACTAACACATCTTCACCTACGTCAAATTTCCTCCTTGTTTGTTCTTCTTGTTCTTCCTATACCTATTTTTCTTTTGACCCGTACCATTTCTCCCTGCTAATCTTTTTTCCAAAAACTATCTCTGCGGGCTTTTTGGAAATAGTGTATGAAATCACAATGGACGAGAGGAGAATTAGCCGATCTTGGTCCCGTCACCAGGACTGGATGCGAGCCAGGAGCCCGGCATAGGTAAAAGCAGAACCCAGAAATGACGAGCTCTACGAAGTTTACATACAAGTTAGGCAAGGGGTAGATGTGACTGTGACCCTGACTACGCTGCATGGAAGCCCAACTTTGTGTCATAGAACTCGGAAATCCTACTGAGGGAGCAGAAGCGGAGTGAGACACGACTGGGCTAATCAACGGGACTTACTATGTGACAAGGCAGACACCACCCCAGGACACGCCCCGGAAGCACGGACGCCCCCGAAAATACCTTAAAAGGGGATGAACTCCCAATGGAAATTGCATTGACTCGTGTTAATCCTCGACGTCATTTAGATTTTTATTTCGTTATCTACCTAACAATATTAGTTTTATCGTTTCTTTTCGTTATTTACTTAATAATATCAATTAGATATTTGAAATTAAATTTTATATAATTTATTTATTCATTATTATTTATATATTATTTTTTATTATTAAACGTAAGATTTACATTCCAGGATAAGGTTTGCATCGCGTGTTATTAGTTTATTATCATTTATAAATTGTTTTATTAGATAAATTGTACTAATTGTGTTGAAGGTCAAATAATTTAATTCTTATATCTAATTTCATCCTTCAGAGTTTTAAAGGTTATGAATTTTATATTTTAATATGTATTAATGAAATCTTTACAAAATTATAGATAGAAAAGTAATAAGGAAATGTATTTTCATTTTAATATTTAATCTATTAATGTAATTTTTGATTATTACAATAAATT
Source organism: Schmidtea polychroa (assembly GCA_959609185.1). Taxonomy (NCBI): domain Eukaryota; kingdom Metazoa; phylum Platyhelminthes; order Tricladida; family Dugesiidae; genus Schmidtea; species Schmidtea polychroa. The sequence goes on along the minus strand of CAUHTR010000340.1, from coordinate 120,945 downwards.
TATTTTAGGTTTCTAATTGACATGAGTCAAATTGAATTTAAACAGACTTTAAAATTATCCAAACATATTTTAGTAATTACTGGTGCTGGAATTAGTGCTGATAGTGGCATTCCGACATTTCGTGGTTCTCGAGCTCTTCAATGGAGAAATTATGAATCATCTAGCCTTGCTACATTATCAATGTTTTTGAAAAATCCGTCTCTTGTTTGGGAATTTTATCATTTTCGTCGCGAAATCTGTTTGAAAGCCAATCCCAATGCTGCTCATATTGCATTATCGAAATTTGAGATGAAATGTAAAATGAAAATAAACAATTCTCACTTATCACACAAAATGTTGACGGTCTTCATCGACGAGCCGGTTCGGAAAATATAATTCCTATTCACGGTGAGATATTTGAAACGAAATGTATGAAATGTAAGGATGTGAAAGAAAATTTCAATAGTCCTATTTGTGAAGGATTGCGAGATAAGGGGGATCCTAACTCGGATGAAAACTCTCATATTCCCGAGGAAAGTCTTCCTCGATGTGAATCTTGTCGGGGATTGTTACGCCCAAATGTTGTTTGGTTTGGTGAAAATCTGCGCATTGATAATTTAGAAAAATCATATGACGCAATTAATAAATGTGACTTGTGCATTGTAGTTGGAACTTCTGGAATAGTGAATCCGGTCGCTTCGTTCCCATATCAAGTAATTGATAGAGGCATTCCCGTTGCTGAGTTCAATGTTGAATCGACCGATATTTCAGACAAAGTTAAATATTTTTTTAGAGGCGCTGCTTCGTCCATATTGCCTTCATTGCTTGAATAATTTTTCATTATTGATTACTATTTTTATTGAATAACCAGTTTCCTTAAATGATTATTTTAAACAACTTTTAAACAACATTTATTTTTTAATTTGGAGAATTTTTAACTAATAATAGCTATGTATACCGTATATAATATTTCCATAGCATTTATATATAATATTTGCCGATTATGGATACAAGAGTAGTATTTAAAAGGGTATCAAGTCAATTTGCGATGGTCAACATATTATTTACACTTTGTGTAATAAAATAGCAAATGCATGTGGACGTTTTTTTAGTTTTTTGGCACTTTAATCAACTTTAGGCTTGGAATAGGTTGACTGTGCCCCTTTCTCTTTCAAGCGCGTGCCCTCGGTAACTTTATTTTATCGACGTCCATTTCTAAATTCTGAGGACCTTACATCATTCCCCGTTATCAACTGTTTATTGTAAGTCAGGTTAAGGTTTGTCAGATTTCAAGTACAGTCGGTTTAACCTTTGTGAGACGTCAGAATATATTACAATAAGGTAATTTATAGATTGTGAATATCATACTAAAATTTCTCGTTTCTCCTTCCTTGTTGGTCACCTTTATCTGATACTTCAGTTAATGTTTTAGTCAACTGGTATTGATCCTACCTCTACATTATCATTATTAGCCTGAGACTCAAGAAAAGAATAAATATTTTTTTCTAAATATTTCATTCGTCAATGACATAGTCGACTTCAAGATTTTGAAAAAGCGTAAACACACTCGAATTCCAATTCGTATTCTGGACACTGAGTCTGGTTCTGACATACAAAAAAAAATATTTGTTTTTACATTAAGCGCAATGTATGGGAAAATATATACATTGAAAATACACTCAAGAACTTCCACCAAATAGTTAAAGAACATCTCGATCCTACTCGAAAATTCTCGTTTTGAAGACAACTCAAACAATGTCAACTAAGGAAGGAATGAAGAAATATTTTAATTAAAATCTTAGCCAGTAACGTCTGGTGGGTTACAGGTGGTTAGACATTTCACCCTTTCGTGTTGTTTCCAGCGTAACCCAGGATACAAGCTTGATTTTGCCAATTGACACCCGATGAACGATCACCGTTGGTACTGTGTCAACTGGGGGAGTGTTCGCAAAAAGTGAGTGCACCACCTGCACTATAATTGTCAAGCACTCCTTGGGTCCACGGACTATCGTTAGAAGATTTGTGTCCGATTTCATTGGTCCCCTACCTCTATAGTTTTCCCAAAAACACCACGCACATATCACTCATCTTCATCATTCGGCATACAGAAATTCAACTTCAACTATTTACACTTTATTTACATCCATCGGTCCTGCACATGAACTGTCAAGTAGCGCTGACTTCCTTGCCTCTTCTTCTAGTTTTTGTTCGGCTAGCCGTAGCCGTTTGAGTCGATCCCGACCATCTCGGCCTAACCGTTTTCGCTTGGCCTTGGGTTTGGGTGGGTGCATTTCGGTCAGTTCTATAGCCATGGGCCGGATCGCTGCCGTGACGTGCTCATCGATGGCCCGTTGGTTCAATTTTGTCTCAATGGCCCGCATCTGTAACTTTAGGGCCCGTATCTCGGTTTTGTCTTGAGTGCTCTGGAGCTGTAGTTGTTCGATCTGCCTCAAGTACTTATGGGCCCCTCAGGGCGGATCCAACTCTGTTCCATCTTCCGACAGCGCTCCTTGAACTGATTGACGCTAAGTTGCAGCCGCTCTACTTGCTGCTGCGCCTGCTCCCTGTCCTTCCGGAGTCCCTCGAACAGTTTGTACACTGAAGTAAAATATACAATCAACCGATTTTTACCGTAATTTTATCTCCTCAAAATTGCCGGTCTCTAATAATCGAGCCTCGGGTGCCCTATGTGTATATAAATTTCCGTCGGGTTGATGGTCAGGATGATAACGTCTCGTTATTATATAATGCAATTTATTAAAGTAACAACGCCTAGAACGACACATCGAATCAAGGAAAAAACAATACGTTTATTAAACCAAGATTGTGACGAATCACTAAATTCAAAATACAATGTGAGATCGTCCCCAAGATCACTGAAGTCTCAGTTTCGGGAAGCATTCTTGCGGGGTCGGCCCCGTTTCCTCGCCGGTGTCGGCTCCACGTCCACTTCTTCTAACGGCCGACCGGTTTCGACGGCACGGAGCCGAGCCTCGATCAGGCGGAGTTCGCGTTGAGCTAGATCGATGGCATCCATGGTGCGATCTCTGGCCTCGACGAGCCAATTATTGTCCGGCTCGGTCTTTACCCATACCGGTGCGTCCGCCTCGGGGCCTGCTCGAATCACTCGGTTTGAGCAGTCTAGATCTCGACCCTGGCTCCACCGGTGGATGTGGTGCCAGATGTGCCTGGATAGGAGGCGCTCATCCGTTGTTTCACATTGTTCCACTTCACTTGATTCTTTGGAGTTTGACATTCTAAATGGTTATGGATAATTATCTTTCTAATTCCGGTGATCGGCTTTTTAACCACGCCCTTTTGTCAATTAAATAATCTTTAGCTCTTAAACCTACTGGGTCATTTTCCTATAGTGCAAACCCTAACGGAATTGAAATTGAACAATAGAACTATACACTATAAAAGGGAAATAACTTTTAAATAATTAACCATATTAAGAAGATAAAACTTTTATTCCCTTTGTGTTGGGTTAACGTCATTTAATTACATTTACTAATTTACTGAATGAGGAAAGAATGTTAAAACCAAATAAAGCATTTTCAGAATATTCTTTAGTTTAAAAAGAAATTTTCCTATGAAACAAAAAAAAATTATAAGTTTAGACAATTTAACTGCACCAATTCTATCATTGCCAGAAGTAATCTTAAATAACCACAAAAATTAATTATTAATTTCGAAATTTTTCCCGACCTTGACAACGTAGTCTTGTTTAAGTCGGTGAGGGATGAAGGGAGTCATTTTAAATTACGCAATCGTGATGAAGAATTTTCAAATGTGGAGGTCAATTTCTTAGGTATGGATTTTATTATTCATTGTTTGATAACCTGTGATTTTTATTTCAATTCCAGTATTCGCTCTGCTTTAAATTCCTGGCAAGACTAGCATGATGGATCTAAACCAGCAACGCCCCCTGGCAAATCATCTTATCTTCAAATCTTTGGAAGTATGCTCGGACCTACTGCACGTGCCCCGACGTTGTGGGAACAATTCATGACTCAAGACAAGCAGATATACGTTTCGCAATTCCAGGGAAGTACAATCTGTCAACAGCTTTTCGATGGTGAATCGATATTCACGTCTAACTTACTCAATGACGTCCTGTTATTCACTTTGTAGACACATCTTTTCGGGTGTCGAGAAATCTAGTCGGCAAATTCTTCTGTTGTTCCGCTATCAACAACTTCTTGCGAATCACATTCAATGAGTCGGCCAGGGCAAGAACCATACAACCAGATTTTAGACAATTCAAAGTCGGCGATTTTTGGAGTATGCAATAGAACTGTCTGGCCTAATTATCATCGTGGCGTTTTTGTGGTATTAGTGATCGACTTATTAAAGTATTGGCCTTGCATTCTGACTTTATTATGTAAATAACATCGGGTTATTTAGTTTCAATAAATTTTCTGGTGTATTTATCAATTACTGAGCCAGGTTCATTTATTACAATTTTATTTAGTTTTAATAAATTTTATGGTGTAAAATTTCTTTCTTACGATTTCCATATATTTACTAGGGAGTAGTATGTGCATCGAGTAGGTTATGCATCCAATTATCCCTGATTTACAGGTAGTATTTCTTAATTGCTATTTATGGGGTTTTCCAATTTATAAGTAGTATATGTGCAGACAATATATTTATGATGTAATACGTGTGTAAATAGTATATTAATAATTATAGGGGTTACACAATCTTTAGACGAGTAGCATATTCATAAATTTTATGCTATAGTAGGATTAATCCAAACATTCAAGTATGGGGCATTATAGGGTTAATTTAGAGGGTATCTATGACATAAGTAATATTAAATAATCGAGTATAAATCATAATAAGGGAGGAGGTAATTTATAACATTACAATTCATAAGTTAAAATTATATGTACGATGATGGATTTCGTAGATAAACTATATAATTTAAAAAACAATGTGTAAATGATTAATATCCTTATTAATGAGTAGTAGGTTATATAACTGATAGATAATACATTCAAATAATTCCCGAGGGTAAGTAATATAGATTAGTAGTAGTAATATAAAGTATACATCATAAGTTTAAGTTCATCAGTCATATATACGAGTAGTATTGACATAAATTATGATCTGCAAGTTTGTAAGTAGCATGAGGTATAAATTATAACTTGTACTCTTATAAGTGACCTATTCGAGTAGTATTGACCCAAAATTTGTACTATGGTTTGAAATTTTATAAGTAGTATATTATAATAATATTAATATAAAGTATAAATTATAATTTGCACTTTTATAAGTAACATATTCGGGTAGTATTGATCCAAAATTTTATTATGCTTTGTAATTTTATAAGTAGTATATTATAATAATATCAATATAAAGTATAAATTATAATTTGCACTTTTATAAGTAACATATTCGAGTAGTATCGATCCAAAATTTTTATTATGATCTGTAATTTTATAAGTAGTACATATTAGTAATATATTAATAATATAGTATTTTACAAGTAATACATACAGTAATGCATTTATTAATGGTTAATAAGTTTCTCAAACATGACATGTAGGATGATTGCACCGATTGGTGAACATCATAATTAAGAAGTATATACATAGTAATATACTTAGTAGCAATCGGGGAAGATCCATAAGTTTTGTAAATAAGGTATATAATTTCAATATATCCATTAGTTGATGTAGATAAGCAGTACAATTAGTACTAAATTTTGGGAATCGACACAGGATCGTAATTTATAATTTATATTTTCTAAAAGACCGATTAGTATAAGTTTATCGTTTATATATACAATGGTAGGGTTCTTTACTATATAATACATAAGTATATCATTTCTAATTTATATAATATATATATTTAATGGCAGGGTTTTTTGTTATATAATTCATAAGTATATAACTGGTAATTTATACAATTCATATATAATTTACAATTTATGAATTACAATTTAAAATCTATATTTAATTTGTAACTCATATAATTTATAAGTTCACATCAAATTATAGGTTTATACTCTATTATCAGCTTTTAGAAAGCGCCATCTTATGAAAAATCAATTCAGCATAATTTTATAATTTATATCAAATTATAGATTACGATTTATATTTTTATCAATAGGTGGATAGTCGGGGATACTAATTTAAGGGCAGAATTTTTTACTTTCCTAATCAATACTCTTATGGTCGGTAGTGATTCATAAATCTAACTCGAAAGATGTTTAGCCAACTACATATTTGGTGTATTGTGGTTAATTTGAGTCCGGAGCTCTACTCCATTTATCATCCTTAGGGTAGTGTATCACTGTTGATTTTTAATGTATAGATTATATGTACATTATACGTGTGAAAAGTCAATTTACAGAAATATTGCCTGCTTTCGGGGCCTCACTGTGCTCCCTACGACAAGCCCCTATTGTGAATGTAAGCGGTAATATACTACCGTGTATTATAATACCGATAACGAGTTCCGCGAACTCCATCGTCCGGAGGTGATTCATCGACGAACCCAGCGGCGTATACCACCGAGTCGGTACGACCTCCGACGATCCCACCACTATAATATTGAGGTGCATGCCAGGCAGTGGCCTGCTTACGTCAAGGCTGCGTGCACAATGACGTTGTAAATGTTGATACTCATTTAGTATGTGAGACGGATCAAAATCGATGATAAGTTCGATCGATGTTGATCCCTCAAACAAAATTTAAACAAAAATTTCAACTGGAATTCATTTAATAGAGTCCTATTAAGATTAACTTATAAATCATATTGAGATTAAATGTTTAATAAATACATAACACAATGCATAAAATAACCAAAATATGGCTTACTTTAAAATTTCAATAAAGTGCTAGTAATATCAACAAAAAATTTTTGGCATAAAGCTTAACTTGTGACTAAAATGCGTCGGTATATATACCTATTTTGTACACGTGTATGTATTGATGCATTAAAACAAACTCGAATTCTTTTTATTCCAGAATTTTCTATTTCGTGATTTTGACATTTTTAATGGAAATTTTAGTGCTATAATTTTTGTTTTATTTTTAAATTTTTATTTTCTAATTATTTTTCATTAATTTTACGTCCATGATGGATTTGGAACGGTTCTAGAACATTCTATTTTACTTTTAATTTAATTTTTATTTTAACTGATGTTTTTATGAATTTCTTTTTGAGATTTTTTATTTTTAATACTAATTTATTTATTTTCCTTAACTTTTGTTGTTCTAGATGACTTTTGTGATGGTCATCGCCATTTTATAGAATGTTCTGGGTTTTTCTGGAATGTTTTATCGTCTTTTAAGTTATTCGAGTTTGCTTTTGGTAATTCTATGTTTATTTGGTTATTTTTGAGTTAGATTTTTGCGCCACTTCTTGCTTTTGTATAATTTTATTTAATTTCTTTGTTTATGTTTTTGTTGCTTTCTCCTTTAGTTAATATTGTTTATTTGGTGTAGGTTTTAATATTTAACTCTACTTGGTGCTTTTTTACTTGCTGTGTACCTACACATTTCAGTCACAATTAGTATTTTGGGTCTAGAAATCAGTTCTAGCCCAACACGTCATTCAAAAAAATCTCTGCTTTAAAGAGTCAGTTCTCTAATTGACTAACACCTAACAACTAAATTAAGGAAGAAATTAGTGAAATCGCTTGTCAGATTTGTTGTTGACACTGAGGATCTTTTAAAAATAATTTAAAAATTTTTAATAATAAAATATAAATAATTCGATCAAATTTAAGTGAGTAAACCTTTAAGAGCTTTTGGGACTAAAATAAAAATATAATTATCTTTTAAATTATTTGAATTTCACTTGGAAAGCTTTTTAAGATTTTATAAAAATTGAAAAATTTTTATAGAACTTTTTTTCTCAGTCAATCATCAACAATCGAAAAAGTTAAAGTCAATTCAACGTTCTGCTCTATACCATAAAGAGAAAGCTTTGTGGTTATACCAGATGAAATCAAAACCAATGTTAATGCTTAAGCTAATTCGTTCAGAGTTTAAACAGAAGCATCTTTAGTGTATGAAGGGTTGAGAATTTCTCCCCTTATGCCTTAACCGGCAATGTTATATAATAATAAAACTTTGATTTTTTTTATCACCTGGATGCATTCATATCGTTTCTATCATTCCCTCACCACGTATTATCTACTAAAATCGTGCAGTTCATTCTTCTAGGCTCTCTATTTTCAGTCATGTCCATCCTTGGAATTACTAATGTCTTCTCAGCATTCTTCCGAACTACAATCTCTACAATTTGACCACTCATACCCTTCAGCCTATTCCCTTTACTTGCGGATTCTACCAACTCATATTCCTGTTCCAACCTCGATCCTGATAATAAGACAATATACGCTGTGATTTATTTTCCTAAATGTTAATGCATGAATAAATAATTAAGGAGAAAAGAGAACGTCAGATTCTTACGAAATTATTTAATTTATAATAATACTTCATACATATTATTAGGATTCTCATCCGTGAGAACATCCGTTTTCAAATCACTAAATAATTCCATAATTTTTTTTCAATAAATTATATACTCAAAAACTTGTCTCTTCTTAAATTTGTTATTTAAACAAATTTCAGTTTTCTTTAAATATTTTTTGATAAAAATATTTTTTTAAATGATAAATTTCGTTCTTTTAAATTTTAACAAAATTTCTAATTAATCTTTAAGAATCTTTCAACTTCCTCATATCCCCCTCCTTAAGAAATTTTTAAGTTTTTCCACGTTTCTTTCAATCTTTTTACCATTCTCGTTTCTTAAAATATATCGTCTGTCATGCACTTTCTCGATCACTTTATATGGTCCCTCATATCTGTCCTGGCTTTTGTTGCGTGTTTCTACTTTTACTAACACATCTTCACCTACGTCAAATTTCCTCCTTGTTTGTTCTTCTTGTTCTTCCTATACCTATTTTTCTTTTGACCCGTACCATTTCTCCCTGCTAATCTTTTTTCCAAAAACTATCTCTGCGGGCTTTTTGGAAATAGTGTATGAAATCACAATGGACGAGAGGAGAATTAGCCGATCTTGGTCCCGTCACCAGGACTGGATGCGAGCCAGGAGCCCGGCATAGGTAAAAGCAGAACCCAGAAATGACGAGCTCTACGAAGTTTACATACAAGTTAGGCAAGGGGTAGATGTGACTGTGACCCTGACTACGCTGCATGGAAGCCCAACTTTGTGTCATAGAACTCGGAAATCCTACTGAGGGAGCAGAAGCGGAGTGAGACACGACTGGGCTAATCAACGGGACTTACTATGTGACAAGGCAGACACCACCCCAGGACACGCCCCGGAAGCACGGACGCCCCCGAAAATACCTTAAAAGGGGATGAACTCCCAATGGAAATTGCATTGACTCGTGTTAATCCTCGACGTCATTTAGATTTTTATTTCGTTATCTACCTAACAATATTAGTTTTATCGTTTCTTTTCGTTATTTACTTAATAATATCAATTAGATATTTGAAATTAAATTTTATATAATTTATTTATTCATTATTATTTATATATTATTTTTTATTATTAAACGTAAGATTTACATTCCAGGATAAGGTTTGCATCGCGTGTTATTAGTTTATTATCATTTATAAATTGTTTTATTAGATAAATTGTACTAATTGTGTTGAAGGTCAAATAATTTAATTCTTATATCTAATTTCATCCTTCAGAGTTTTAAAGGTTATGAATTTTATATTTTAATATGTATTAATGAAATCTTTACAAAATTATAGATAGAAAAGTAATAAGGAAATGTATTTTCATTTTAATATTTAATCTATTAATGTAATTTTTGATTATTACAATAAATTTATTTTAGGTTTCTAATTGACATGAGTCAAATTGAATTTAAACAGACTTTAAAATTATCCAAACATATTTTAGTAATTACTGGTGCTGGAATTAGTGCTGATAGTGGCATTCCGACATTTCGTGGTTCTCGAGCTCTTCAATGGAGAAATTATGAATCATCTAGCCTTGCTACATTATCAATGTTTTTGAAAAATCCGTCTCTTGTTTGGGAATTTTATCATTTTCGTCGCGAAATCTGTTTGAAAGCCAATCCCAATGCTGCTCATATTGCATTATCGAAATTTGAGATGAAATGTAAAAATGAAAATAAACAATTCTCACTTATCACACAAAATGTTGACGGTCTTCATCGACGAGCCGGTTCGGAAAATATAATTCCTATTCACGGTGAGATATTTGAAACGAAATGTATGAAATGTAAGGATGTGAAAGAAAATTTCAATAGTCCTATTTGTGAAGGATTGCGAGATAAGGGGGATCCTAACTCGGATGAAAACTCTCATATTCCCGAGGAAAGTCTTCCTCGATGTGAATCTTGTCGGGGATTGTTACGCCCAAATGTTGTTTGGTTTGGTGAAAATCTGCGCATTGATAATTTAGAAAAATCATATGACGCAATTAATAAATGTGACTTGTGCATTGTAGTTGGAACTTCTGGAATAGTGAATCCGGTCGCTTCGTTCCCATATCAAGTAATTGATAGAGGCATTCCCGTTGCTGAGTTCAATGTTGAATCGACCGATATTTCAGACAAAGTTAAATATTTTTTTAGAGGCGCTGCTTCGTCCATATTGCCTTCATTGCTTGAATAATTTTTCATTATTGATTACTATTTTTATTGAATAACCAGTTTCCTTAAATGATTATTTTAAACAACTTTTAAACAACATTTATTTTTTAATTTGGAGAATTTTTAACTAATAATAGCTATGTATACCGTATATAATATTTCCATAGCATTTATATATAATATTTGCCGATTATGGATACAAGAGTAGTATTTAAAAAGGGTATCAAGTCAATTTGCGATGGTCAACATATTATTTACACTTTGTGTAATAAAATAGCAAATGCATGTGGACGTTTTTTTAGTTTTTTGGCACTTTAATCAACTTTAGGCTTGGAATAGGTTGACTGTGCCCCTTTCTCTTTCAAGCGCGTGCCCTCGGTAACTTTATTTTATCGACGTCCATTTCTAAATTCTGAGGACCTTACATCATTCCCCGTTATCAACTGTTTATTGTAAGTCAGGTTAAGGTTTGTCAGATTTCAAGTACAGTCGGTTTAACCTTTGTGAGACGTCAGAATATATTACAATAAGGTAATTTATAGATTGTGAATATCATACTAAAATTTCTCGTTTCTCCTTCCTTGTTGGTCACCTTTATCTGATACTTCAGTTAATGTTTTAGTCAACTGGTATTGATCCTACCTCTACATTATCATTATTAGCCTGAGACTCAAGAAAAGAATAAATATTTTTTTCTAAATATTTCATTCGTCAATGACATAGTCGACTTCAAGATTTTGAAAAAGCGTAAACACACTCGAATTCCAATTCGTATTCTGGACACTGAGTCTGGTTCTGACATACAAAAAAAAATATTTGTTTTTACATTAAGCGCAATGTATGGGAAAATATATACATTGAAAATACGCTCAAGAACTTCCACCAAATAGTTAAAGAACATCTCGATCCTACTCGAAAATTCTCGTTTTGAAGACAACTCAAACAATGTCAACTAAGGAAGGAATGAAGAAATATTTTAATTAAAATCTTAGCCAGTAACGTCTGGTGGGTTACAGGTGGTTAGACATTTCACCCTTTCGTGTTGTTTCCAGCGTAACCCAGGATACAAGCTTGATTTTGCCAATTGACACCCGATGAACGATCACCGTTGGTACTGTGTCAACTGGGGGAGTGTTCGCAAAAAGTGAGTGCACCACCTGCACTATAATTGTCAAGCACTCCTTGGGTCCACGGACTATCGTTAGAAGATTTGTGTCCGATTTCATTGGTCCCCTACCTCTATAGTTTTCCCAAAAACACCACGCACATATCACTCATCTTCATCATTCGGCATACAGAAATTCAACTTCAACTATTTACACTTTATTTACATCCATCGGTCCTGCACATGAACTGTCAAGTAGCGCTGACTTCCTTGCCTCTTCTTCTAGTTTTTGTTCGGCTAGCCGTAGCCGTTTGAGTCGATCCCGACCATCTCGGCCTAACCGTTTTCGCTTGGCCTTGGGTTTGGGTGGGTGCATTTCGGTCAGTTCTATAGCCATGGGCCGGATCGCTGCCGTGACGTGCTCATCGATGGCCCGTTGGTTCAATTTTGTCTCAATGGCCCGCATCTGTAACTTTAGGGCCCGTATCTCGGTTTTGTCTTGAGTGCTCTGGAGCTGTAGTTGTTCGATCTGCCTCAAGTACTTATGGGCCCCTCAGGGCGGATCCAACTCTGTTCCATCTTCCGACAGCGCTCCTTGAACTGATTGACGCTAAGTTGCAGCCGCTCTACTTGCTGCTGCGCCTGCTCCCTGTCCTTCCGGAGTCCCTCGAACAGTTTGTACACTGAAGTAAAATATACAATCAACCGATTTTTACCGTAATTTTATCTCCTCAAAATTGCCGGTCTCTAATAATCGAGCCTCGGGTGCCCTATGTGTATATAAATTTCCGTCGGGTTGATGGTCAGGATGATAACGTCTCGTTATTATATAATGCAATTTATTAAAGTAACAACGCCTAGAACGACACATCGAATCAAGGAAAAAACAATACGTTTATTAAACCAAGATTGTGACGAATCACTAAATTCAAATACAATGTGAGATCGTCCCCAAGATCACTGAAGTCTCAGTTTCGGGAAGCATTCTTGCGGGGTCGGCCCCGTTTCCTCGCCGGTGTCGGCTCCACGTCCACTTCTTCTAACGGCCGACCGGTTTCGACGGCACGGAGCCGAGCCTCGATCAGGCGGAGTTCGCGTTGAGCTAGATCGATGGCATCCATGGTGCGATCTCTGGCCTCGACGAGCCAATTATTGTCCGGCTCGGTCTTTACCCATACCGGTGCGTCCGCCTCGGGGCCTGCTCGAATCACTCGGTTTGAGCAGTCTAGATCTCGACCCTGGCTCCACCGGTGGATGTGGTGCCAGATGTGCCTGGATAGGAGGCGCTCATCCGTTGTTTCACATTGTTCCACTTCACTTGATTCTTTGGAGTTTGACATTCTAAATGGTTATGGATAATTATCTTTCTAATTCCGGTGATCGGCTTTTTAACCACGCCCTTTTGTCAATTAAATAATCTTTAGCTCTTAAACCTACTGGGTCATTTTCCTATAGTGCAAACCCTAACGGAATTGAAATTGAACAATAGAACTATACACTATAAAAGGGAAATAACTTTTAAATAATTAACCATATTAAGAAGATAAAACTTTATTCCCTTTGTGTTGGGTTAACGTCATTTAATTACATTTACTAATTTACTGAATGAGGAAAGAATGTTAAAACCAAATAAAGCATTTTCAGAATATTCTTTAGTTTAAAAAGAAATTTTCCTATGAAACAAAAAAAAATTATAAGTTTAGACAATTTAACTGCACCAATTCTATCATTGCCAGAAGTAATCTTAAATAACCACAAAAATTAATTATTAATTTCGAAATTTTTCCCGACCTTGACAACGTAGTCTTGTTTAAGTCGGTGAGGGATGAAGGGAGTCATTTTAAATTACGCAATCGTGATGAAGAATTTTCAAATGTGGAGGTCAATTTCTTAGGTATGGATTTTATTATTCATTGTTTGATAACCTGTGATTTTTATTTCAATTCCAGTATTCGCTCTGCTTTAAATTCCTGGCAAGACTAGCATGATGGATCTAAACCAGCAACGCCCCCTGGCAAATCATCTTATCTTCAAATCTTTGGAAGTATGCTCGGACCTACTGCACGTGCCCCGACGTTGTGGGAACAATTCATGACTCAAGACAAGCAGATATACGTTTCGCAATTCCAGGGAAGTACAATCTGTCAACAGCTTTTCGATGGTGAATCGATATTCACGTCTAACTTACTCAATGACGTCCTGTTATTCACTTTGTAGACACATCTTTTCGGGTGTCGAGAAATCTAGTCGGCAAATTCTTCTGTTGTTCCGCTATCAACAACTTCTTGCGAATCACATTCAATGAGTCGGCCAGGGCAAGAACCATACAACCAGATTTTAGACAATTCAAAGTCGGCGATTTTTGGAGTATGCAATAGAACTGTCTGGCCTAATTATCATCGTGGCGTTTTTGTGGTATTAGTGATCGACTTATTAAAGTATTGGCCTTGCATTCTGACTTTATTATGTAAATAACATCGGGTTATTTAGTTTCAATAAATTTTCTGGTGTATTTATCAATTACTGAGCCAGGTTCATTATTACAATTTTATTTAGTTTTAATAAATTTTATGGTGTAAAATTTCTTTCTTACGATTTCCATATATTTACTAGGGAGTAGTATGTGCATCGAGTAGGTTATGCATCCAATTATCCCTGATTTACAGGTAGTATTTCTTAATTGCTATTTATGGGGTTTTCCAATTTATAAGTAGTATATGTGCAGACAATATATTTATGATGTAATACGTGTGTAAATAGTATATTAATAATTATAGGGGTTACACAATCTTTAGACGAGTAGCATATTCATAAATTTTATGCTATAGTAGGATTAATCCAAACATTCAAGTATGGGGCATTATAGGGTTAATTTAGAGGGTATCTATGACATAAGTAATATTAAATAATCGAGTATAAATCATAATAAGGGAGGAGGTAATTTATAACATTACAATTCATAAGTTAAAATTATATGTACGATGATGGATTTCGTAGATAAACTATATAATTTAAAAACAATGTGTAAATGATTAATATCCTTATTAATGAGTAGTAGGTTATATAACTGATAGATAATACATTCAAATAATTCCCGAGGGTAAGTAATATAGATTAGTAGTAGTAATATAAAGTATACATCATAAGTTTAAGTTCATCAGTCATATATACGAGTAGTATTGACATAAATTATGATCTGCAAGTTTGTAAGTAGCATGAGGTATAAATTATAACTTGTACTCTTATAAGTGACCTATTCGAGTAGTATTGACCCAAAATTTGTACTATGGTTTGAAATTTTATAAGTAGTATATTATAATAATATTAATATAAAGTATAAATTATAATTTGCACTTTTATAAGTAACATATTCGGGTAGTATTGATCCAAAATTTTATTATGCTTTGTAATTTTATAAGTAGTATATTATAATAATATCAATATAAAGTATAAATTATAATTTGCACTTTTATAAGTAACATATTCGAGTAGTATCGATCCAAAATTTTTATTATGATCTGTAATTTTATAAGTAGTACATATTAGTAATATATTAATAATATAGTATTTTACAAGTAATACATACAGTAATGCATTTATTAATGGTTAATAAGTTTCTCAAACATGACATGTAGGATGATTGCACCGATTGGTGAACATCATAATTAAGAAGTATATACATAGTAATATACTTAGTAGCAATCGGGGAAGATCCATAAGTTTTGTAAATAAGGTATATAATTTCAATATATCCATTAGTTGATGTAGATAAGCAGTACAATTAGTACTAAATTTTGGGAATCGACACAGGATCGTAATTTATAATTTATATTTTCTAAAAGACCGATTAGTATAAGTTTATCGTTTATATATACAATGGTAGGGTTCTTTACTATATAATACATAAGTATATCATTTCTAATTTATATAATATATATATTTAATGGCAGGGTTTTTTGTTATATAATTCATAAGTATATAACTGGTAATTTATACAATTCATATATAATTTACAATTTATGAATTACAATTTAAAATCTATATTTAATTTGTAACTCATATAATTTATAAGTTCACATCAAATTATAGGTTTATACTCTATTATCAGCTTTTAGAAAGCGCCATCTTATGAAAAATCAATTCAGCATAATTTTATAATTTATATCAAATTATAGATTACGATTTATATTTTTATCAATAGGTGGATAGTCGGGGATACTAATTTAAGGGCAGAATTTTTTACTTTCCTAATCAATACTCTTATGGTCGGTAGTGATTCATAAATCTAACTCGAAAGATGTTTAGCCAACTACATATTTGGTGTATTGTGGTTAATTTGAGTCCGGAGCTCTACTCCATTTATCATCCTTAGGGTAGTGTATCACTGTTGATTTTAATGTATAGATTATATGTACATTATACGTGTGAAAAGTCAATTTACAGAAATATTGCCTGCTTTCGGGGCCTCACTGTGCTCCCTACGACAAGCCCCTATTGTGAATGTAAGCGGTAATATACTACCGTGTATTATAATACCGATAACGAGTTCCGCGAACTCCATCGTCCGGAGGTGATTCATCGACGAACCCAGCGGCGTATACCACCGAGTCGGTACGACCTCCGACGATCCCACCACTATAATATTGAGGTGCATGCCAGGCAGTGGCCTGCTTACGTCAAGGCTGCGTGCACAATGACGTTGTAAATGTTGATACTCATTTAGTATGTGAGACGGATCAAAATCGATGATAAGTTCGATCGATGTTGATCCCTCAAACAAAATTTAAACAAAAATTTCAACTGGAATTCATTTAATAGAGTCCTATTAAGATTAACTTATAAATCATATTGAGATTAAATGTTTAATAAATACATAACACAATGCATAAAATAACCAAAATATGGCTTACTTTAAAATTTCAATAAAGTGCTAGTAATATCAACAAAAAATTTTTGGCATAAAGCTTAACTTGTGACTAAAATGCGTCGGTATATATACCTATTTTGTACACGTGTATGTATTGATGCATTAAAACAAACTCGAATTCTTTTTATTCCAGAATTTTCTATTTCGTGATTTTGACATTTTTAATGGAAATTTTAGTGCTATAATTTTTGTTTTTATTTTTAAATTTTTATTTTCTAATTATTTTTCATTAATTTTACGTCCATGATGGATTTGGAACGGTTCTAGAACATTCTATTTTACTTTTAATTTAATTTTTATTTTAACTGATGTTTTTATGAATTTCTTTTGAGATTTTTTATTTTTAATACTAATTTATTTATTTTCCTTAACTTTTGTTGTTCTAGATGACTTTTGTGATGGTCATCGCCATTTTATAGAATGTTCTGGGTTTTTCTGGAATGTTTTAATCGTCTTTAAGTTATTCGAGTTTGCTTTTGGTAATTCTATGTTTATTTGGTTATTTTTGAGTTAGATTTTTGCGCCACTTCTTGCTTTTGTATAATTTTATTTAATTTCTTTGTTTATGTTTTTGTTGCTTTCTCCTTTAGTTAATATTGTTTATTTGGTGTAGGTTTAATATTTAACTCTACTTGGTGCTTTTTTACTTGCTGTGTACCTACACATTTCAGTCACAATTAGTATTTGGGTCTAGAAATCAGTTCTAGCCCAACACGTCATTCAAAAAAATCTCTGCTTTAAAGAGTCAGTTCTCTAATTGACTAACACCTAACAACTAAATTAAGGAAGAAATTAGTGAAATCGCTTGTCAGATTTGTTGTTGACACTGAGGATCTTTTAAAAATAATTTAAAAATTTTTAATAATAAAATATAAATAATTCGATCAAATTTAAGTGAGTAAACCTTTAAGAGCTTTTGGGACTAAAATAAAAATATAATTATCTTTTAAATTATTTGAATTTCACTTGGAAAGCTTTTTAAGATTTTTATAAAAATTGAAAAATTTTTATAGAACTTTTTTTCTCAGTCAATCATCAACAATCGAAAAAGTTAAAGTCAATTCAACGTTCTGCTCTATACCATAAAGAGAAAGCTTTGTGGTTATACCAGATGAAATCAAAACCAATGTTTAATGCTTAAGCTAATTCGTTCAGAGTTTAAACAGAAGCATCTTTAGTGTATGAAGGGTTGAGAATTTCTCCCCTTATGCCTTAACCGGCAATGTTATATAATAATAAAACTTTGATTTTTTTTATCACCTGGATGCATTCATATCGTTTCTATCATTCCCTCACCACGTATTATCTACTAAAATCGTGCAGTTCATTCTTCTAGGCTCTCTATTTTCAGTCATGTCCATCCTTGGAATTACTAATGTCTTCTCAGCATTCTTCCGAACTACAATCTCTACAATTTGACCACTCATACCCTTCAGCCTATTCCCTTTACTTGCGGATTCTACCAACTCATATTCCTGTTCCAACCTCGATCCTGATAATAAGACAATATACGCTGTGATTTATTTTCCTAAATGTTAATGCATGAATAAATAATTAAGGAGAAAAGAGAACGTCAGATTCTTACGAAATTATTTAATTTATAATAATACTTCATACATATTATTAGGATTCTCATCCGTGAGAACATCCGTTTTCAAATCACTAAATAATTCCATAAATTTTATTCAATAAATTATATACTCAAAAACTTGTCTCTTCTTAAATTTGTTATTTAAACAAATTTCAGTTTTTCTTTAAATATTTTTTGATAAAAATATTTTTTTAAATGATAAATTTCGTTCTTTTAAATTTTAACAAATTTCTAATTAATCTTTAAGAATCTTTCAACTTCCTCATATCCCCCTCCTTAAGAAATTTTTTAAGTTTTTCCACGTTTCTTTCAATCTTTTTACCATTCTCGTTCTTAAAATATATCGTCTGTCATGCACTTTCTCGATCACTTTATATGGTCCCTCATATCTGTCCTGGCTTTTGTTGCGTGTTTCTACTTTTACTAACACATCTTCACCTACGTCAAATTTCCTCCTTGTTTGTTCTTCTTGTTCTTCCTATACCTATTTTTCTTTTGACCCGTACCATTTCTCCCTGCTAATCTTTTTTCCAAAAACTATCTCTGCGGGCTTTTTGGAAATAGTGTATGAAATCACAATGGACGAGAGGAGAATTAGCCGATCTTGGTCCCGTCACCAGGACTGGATGCGAGCCAGGAGCCCGGCATAGGTAAAAGCAGAACCCAGAAATGACGAGCTCTACGAAGTTTACATACAAGTTAGGCAAGGGGTAGATGTGACTGTGACCCTGACTACGCTGCATGGAAGCCCAACTTTGTGTCATAGAACTCGGAAATCCTACTGAGGGAGCAGAAGCGGAGTGAGACACGACTGGGCTAATCAACGGGACTTACTATGTGACAAGGCAGACACCACCCCAGGACACGCCCCGGAAGCACGGACGCCCCCGAAAATACCTTAAAAGGGGATGAACTCCCAATGGAAATTGCATTGACTCGTGTTAATCCTCGACGTCATTTAGATTTTTATTTCGTTATCTACCTAACAATATTAGTTTTATCGTTTCTTTTCGTTATTTACTTAATAATATCAATTAGATATTTGAAATTAAATTTTATATAATTTATTTATTCATTATTATTTATATATTATTTTTTATTATTAAACGTAAGATTTACATTCCAGGATAAGGTTTGCATCGCGTGTTATTAGTTTATTATCATTTATAAATTGTTTTATTAGATAAATTGTACTAATTGTGTTGAAGGTCAAATAATTTAATTCTTATATCTAATTTCATCCTTCAGAGTTTTAAAGGTTATGAATTTTATATTTTAATATGTATTAATGAAATCTTTACAAAATTATAGATAGAAAAGTAATAAGGAAATGTATTTTCATTTTAATATTTAATCTATTAATGTAATTTTTGATTATTACAATAAATTTATTTTAGGTTTCTAATTGACATGAGTCAAATTGAATTTAAACAGACTTTAAAATTATCCAAACATATTTTAGTAATTACTGGTGCTGGAATTAGTGCTGATAGTGGCATTCCGACATTTCGTGGTTCTCGAGCTCTTCAATGGAGAAATTATGAATCATCTAGCCTTGCTACATTATCAATGTTTTTGAAAAATCCGTCTCTTGTTTGGGAATTTTATCATTTTCGTCGCGAAATCTGTTTGAAAGCCAATCCCAATGCTGCTCATATTGCATTATCGAAATTTGAGATGAAATGTAAAAATGAAAATAAACAATTCTCACTTATCACACAAAATGTTGACGGTCTTCATCGACGAGCCGGTTCGGAAAATATAATTCCTATTCACGGTGAGATATTTGAAACGAAATGTATGAAATGTAAGGATGTGAAAGAAAATTTCAATAGTCCTATTTGTGAAGGATTGCGAGATAAGGGGGATCCTAACTCGGATGAAAACTCTCATATTCCCGAGGAAAGTCTTCCTCGATGTGAATCTTGTCGGGGATTGTTACGCCCAAATGTTGTTTGGTTTGGTGAAAATCTGCGCATTGATAATTTAGAAAAATCATATGACGCAATTAATAAATGTGACTTGTGCATTGTAGTTGGAACTTCTGGAATAGTGAATCCGGTCGCTTCGTTCCCATATCAAGTAATTGATAGAGGCATTCCCGTTGCTGAGTTCAATGTTGAATCGACCGATATTTCAGACAAAGTTAAATATTTTTTTAGAGGCGCTGCTTCGTCCATATTGCCTTCATTGCTTGAATAATTTTTCATTATTGATTACTATTTTTATTGAATAACCAGTTTCCTTAAATGATTATTTTAAACAACTTTTAAACAACATTTATTTTTTAATTTGGAGAATTTTTAACTAATAATAGCTATGTATACCGTATATAATATTTCCATAGCATTTATATATAATATTTGCCGATTATGGATACAAGAGTAGTATTTAAAAAGGGTATCAAGTCAATTTGCGATGGTCAACATATTATTTACACTTTGTGTAATAAAATAGCAAATGCATGTGGACGTTTTTTTAGTTTTTTGGCACTTTAATCAACTTTAGGCTTGGAATAGGTTGACTGTGCCCCTTTCTCTTTCAAGCGCGTGCCCTCGGTAACTTTATTTTATCGACGTCCATTTCTAAATTCTGAGGACCTTACATCATTCCCCGTTATCAACTGTTTATTGTAAGTCAGGTTAAGGTTTGTCAGATTTCAAGTACAGTCGGTTTAACCTTTGTGAGACGTCAGAATATATTACAATAAGGTAATTTATAGATTGTGAATATCATACTAAAATTTCTCGTTTCTCCTTCCTTGTTGGTCACCTTTATCTGATACTTCAGTTAATGTTTTAGTCAACTGGTATTGATCCTACCTCTACATTATCATTATTAGCCTGAGACTGACATGATTGAAGAGTCATGAGAGAAACAAAAAAATTTACTCCAAGACAAATTAAAAAATTAATAATTCTTCGTTGAGATTTATGTAATTGTTGATATCGTCTGGAAATCATTTTACGGTGTTTGAGAAAATATATTCAACGTTGAGTACGTGAAGTCCAAATTTAGTTAACGAGGTTGAATTATTGCTTGAAAGGGTTGTCGCCGTAGTCGTTGTGTTTTACTGGAGTTGCTTTTCTTGGTACGCTTTCGGTCGGGGTCGGCACTAGTTGATACAACTATCTTGGGAACCATCCATTCAATTGTAATATGATGACAGCAGTTTACAAAAGAATTTATAAAATCATTGGCTGACGCATTTAGTTATCATTAATGGGTAGAATAGATATATATATATATATATATATATATATAGTCATTTAAATGGATTTTGTTAAATAAAATGAAATTCTTTTTGTTTAAATATCGATGATTAAGGATTCAATTATAATATTATATAGAAATTTGATAATTTCTTCAATGGTTTTCCAATTTTTTTCATCCAATAAGAATTATTTTCTTAACAATTGAAAGATGAATATCATCAAACGTTTTACTGTTTTTCTAGAAAATACTTATTTTACCTAAGGATACAACTCAAGAATAGAATAAATATTTTTTTTCTAAATATTTCATTCGTCAATGACATAGTCGACTTCAAGATTTTGAAAAAGCGTAAACACATTCGCATTCCAATTCGTATTCTGGACATTGAGGCTGGTTAATCATCAACAATCGAAAAAGTTAAAGTCAATTCAACGTTCTGCTCTATACCATAAAGAGAAAGCTTTGTGGTTATACCAGATGAAATCAAAACCAATGTTTAATGCTTAAGCTAATTCGTTCAGAGTTTAAACAGAAGCATCTTTAGTGTATGAAGGGTTGAGAATTTCTCCCCTTATGCCTTAACCGGCAATGTTATATAATAATAAAACTTTGATTTTTTTTATCACCTGGATGCATTCATATCGTTTCTATCATTCCCTCACCACGTATTATCTACTAAAATCGTGCAGTTCATTCTTCTAGGCTCTCTATTTTCAGTCATGTCCATCCTTGGAATTACTAATGTCTTCTCAGCATTCTTTCGAACTACAATCTCTACAATTTGACCACTCATACCCTTCAGCCTATTCCCTTTACTTGCGGATTCTACCAACTCATATTCCTGTTCCAACCTCGATCCTGATAAAACTGAAAAATTTTTATAGAACTTTTAAAAATTTTATATCCTTTTATTTTCAATTTACATTTCACCTTATTTGAAGTTTAAATTCTTGAAAATTTTTATTTTTATATATTTATTTAAACCAATGAGAGTACAGGGAATTGCTTCATTTCATTCAATATATTCTTTGATTCAAAAGGCTTTTCTTATCATTTACTAGTTTAATATTATTATTTATTATGAAAATTTAACTTTTTTAAAATAATAATAAAGAATTTTATTAAATTATTTATTTTTTAATTTTCTCAATCGACCAAATTTCTCAAAATATATTACATTAAATTAATTTCTCATTCGACACCTGTTTTTAAATTCATTCTTATTTTTAAATTATGTAACATTACTTTTCTTTTTAAAAATTGTATTACTCTTAATTAATTTAGTTAATTTAGTTAATATAACTGTAATTTAGTTATTCAAGTCTGAGTACTCTTTTAGCTTATAGAAAATATTGAGACCACTATTCACTGTACAAAAATGAGTGAGACCACATTTCCTAATATAAAATGTATGAGCCTCAAAAATATCCACTTGCTATATTGTGTTGAAGTCTCTAGAAAAATTTGGGGTTCTCACTGGTACCTATATAAATGGTACCAAGGCGACTGATGTAGTACAACAATTTAATGCTTTTTTCAAGAAGTCAGTAACAATAAATGAACGATAACCTGGTGCGATGTCATGCTAAAGATCCAAACTATTTGGTTTACTATATTATGTTCGAATGCAATGAATAAAAAACATAAGGCGCTTAAAAACCTCGAGAGAAAGAAGCACTACTGTGTCATTTTAAACGAATTCTTTGTGTATAATTCCTTTGGGACCATAGAAACAAATTGGCATTATCTTGATTCTTAATTTCAAAACTTCGTATATGCTATTCAAAAGCTTGTGTTTGAATAAGTAATTATTCCCATAAACATTTCGAGACATATTATGCGTTTCTGTGGTATTGTAACCTTTTTTTCACAAAACTAAATGCTTACACTTTGTTATTTATATGTTTATTAGCTCTGTTTACGGAGTTTTACTTAACAATATAGAAAACATAAATAAATAAAAAACCTACCAATACAATACAACAGTGGCGTACCTAGGGTAAATGGCGCAAACACCGATCTTGCGCCCTTGTCCGACGATAGGTTACTTACGTTTTATTTTCTAAAATAATGCTTTAGAATTGGGTAAAAACCAAATTGTTTAATTATATTATCAAAGTATATTTCTTCGGTCATTTGGTCCATCGAAGCTCTCAAATATGAAAGTATCAATTTTAATTTGCTAAATGATCTTCGCAACTGGCAATAGAAACCGTGATTGTCAAAAATATTTGCAATGCTATACTGAATTATAAAATTAAGTAATTTTTCGGGCCTTGATATTCTTTCGGTACGGCTTGTTAGCAGCGTTCTAAAATCCAAAATTTCTTCATATAATTCTTGCCCATCCACATCACAACCGTAGGCTTCTCCAAATTTTTTTCCAAAATTTCTTTCAAGTAGCTTGTTTCGGCTTTAAAACACAACCCTTCCATATCAAGAAGAAATCTAAATTTTTCATCAATTTCTTGTAAACGAAAGCTTCTACTTTTTAATTCATTGAATAGACAGACGGTCGACAGTCGCTTTCATAACTCTTTCCATTTCTTCTTTAGCTGATAAACCAGCATCTCTCAATGTTTCGCCATCCATTCTTTTCTTTCTTCTGTGTCTTTCAAATTCAATGTTCCATTCATTGCAAATTCAAATTCTTTCTTTCAGTGAGTCACTAACTAACGTTTCTCCTTCATCATGAAAATAATTTGGAGAGCTTTTAAATCTAAAGCTGCTTCATGAAAGTTCATTTTAGGGTCTTTTTTTTAGGTATTTGATGCATTGTAAAAGTCTTTTCAAAATATCACACCACTTCTGACTTTCTCTTTGAATTTGCTCTTGAAGTTCTGCATCAATTATGCCTCTGTTGTTAGGTAAATTCTTTCTTCAGTTCTTTCCACTGAGTAGAGCATTGTCGTGATTTTTGGAATTTTGATGAACACTCATTCGCCCAAGTACACTGCTTAAATTCGCGTTCTTGCTTCAAACTAGATTGGTTATCGAACCGGGAAAAAAGAAGACAGCAAATACAAAAAAGGCAGACTTTTTGGAAGCTGAATAAACTAACCATGAGCGCATCACTTGTTCACCAAGACCATTTCCTAATTTTTTTGAACCAAGTTTTGTTCATAGAAAGGACCCTCACTGTTTGAAAATACTTAGAACCGAGATTTATTATTTCTATTCTCAACGCATCAGTTACAATTGCCTTTCCAGATTCTTCACTAAACTTAAGAAGACCGATGTTTTCTTCAATTGCTTTAGATATAGGATTTTTTTATATTTTCTGCGTCTTTGGACATTAAGTTTTTATTTACTTCAACGTCATCAGTATCTATTTCTTTGTCAGACCTATCTTCTAAATCTTTCTAGAATTAGAATTCGCTGAAGACCTTGTCAAAATATTTTCAGTTATCTTTTCTGCATCATTAGATGTCGTATCAAATTCTTTCTCGGTTGAACTTGGCCCAGCATCTTTCAATTCTTTAGAATTTGCAGAATTTTCAGGTCATTCTGAAGAAATCGTGTTTGTGCTTGATTTTTTAAAAAACGTATTAAAAATTTTGTTGCTTTTTTCTACTTTTTTGCCTCTAACAAGCGTCTTTTTCGACCTACAGCTTCACTTTCTTTCTTCTTCTCAAATGAAGGTTTCATAGTTCTCAATTCTCAGGTACTATTTTCTAAAATATAAAAAGAAAAACAATTATTTATTAATATTGTTTTAAATACGAACACTGATTAACAGCCTTTTTAAAAAATCACGAAATAAAATTCATTTCAATATCCTCATAGTAAAGAAATTAACATTTTTATTAATGTTCCCTCTCAGTAGAATAGAATTTAATTTAAAACCAATTTTAACTACTTAAAAAAATATATTTACCTTAATATCTCTTAGATTTATAAAAAATCACTGGCCACTTTAACACTCAACAAATTTGTCGTTTAAAACGTAATTTAGATATTATTCAGGATCTATTCGATCGAAAAACTATCAACTATATATAAACGAAAATCAAATGAGAACGAATTTTGAATTGAGCAACAGACTGCAAGGAGACCGATTCCCGTTAATCGTACCTACGTTAGAATACCGATGCACGTGCTACGCGACGAGGATTCCCGTATTCCGAACGGCTTAAGCACAGAACACAACACATGCAACTATTCTGCATTTCTTTTTTTAAATACAAAATCACATTTGTAGAGAGTAACAGACCTAGAGAACATGGACAAACAAACGATTAACGAAAACGTGCTTTTTCCTACGTAGTTTTTTAATACACATATTTATATCTATTAAAATATTTCTTTTATTTTCATTTGCGTATTTTTACTTTAGGCGCTTTTTCTCGCCCCTTCAGTTGGCACCCGTGGCATGTGTCATGCCTGCCATACCCTAGTTACGCCTCTGCAATACAACATTTTATCACTTAGCAAATTGAAATATTTGTAAAAAATCATAAAACTTGACAAAATATAGATATTAGGATAATTTATTATTAGAAATAGAATAGAATCAAATAATATTTTATTATATAGTCTCTGTTTGTGGTCGACAGCGACGCCGGGAATTTCTACTCTTTTCCCATCTGACTGTCTCACTGACATAGCTTGTCAATTCTCCAATTCTTGACATGAATAATATGGAGCTGTCATTATTACATGGATCAGGATAGAGAAAGCTCTGATTATCTAATTGATAAATTTATTTTTAAAATTGCACCTTTAGAAATTCAATAAATTCTTTATTAAATTTAAATATTCTTAAAAATAATTTTTTATAAACCTGTCCAGATCAAAATAGGACATTTTGTTGGGTTTTAATCAAAATTTGTCATTTTAAAAACAATTGGTACAACTTTGTACCTCACTCCTTGTGTGCTAGCTTTACAATTTAGAAAGCCCAACAATTTAGAAATTTATTATCAATTACTCAATATACAAGATCAGATTAATTACAATTACAATCGCGTGGTAAATTTATCGAGATATATAATATTTGATGCTTGCTGTTAAGCCTAAATTGCATAAAATATAGAAATAAATAATTAATTTTAATAATAATAATCTGAAAAATATATTTATTGGATTCCAGATCTTTGTATAAAGTGTATCCGGTATTTGCTAATTTAGGAATGGAAATGCATTTCATTGGATACGACTCTCATGATTTCGAGTTGTTTGAATATTCAATTGCGATGGTGCAGTCTCCATTATTGTAGCGTAATTGCTGATTTGAAATTAACGTATCCATTGACTGCATGTCATGTGATCTTGTTGGGGTATTGAGTTGGTGATAAAATTTAATGTTACTCTGACTCCAAGCGTGTCTTTAACCGATTCACAAATAACACTTGACAACAGAAATCTTTATTGATAATCACAAATAAACTTTCTCTTTACACTGGCAATAAATTTAACATTCTGCTTGGTGACTATACAATGCTTATTACAACACTCGGTGAGGTATAGCACTTGTGTATAACACCGGAATAAAAAATCACAAATTACTGATTGGTTTCTAAACTGGGATTTTGAGCTGGTTGTTTTCTTTGACTTTCTTTCAAACTTTATTCAAATAATCAATAACTTCTTTTCGTTTTATTATTCAACTAATTCTTTTTTTCAAATCTTCTCCAATAATTATTCTCCACAATTACTTCCTTTACAATTATTTTGACAATCGTTTGTCCAACAACGTTTCGTCCAACGTCTGCTTTTCTCCAATAATTTTATTTCTCAAATCGTCAATCAAATCGTATCGCAAATCGTATTCCAAATCGTCTCTCAAATCGTCTCTAATTTTCCTTCTAAATTTGTCGTCTCTTTTTGTTCTCCCTTTTGTTTCTAATTTCATGTTCACCAGTTTTCCCTTATATATACTGCCCGACACTATTTTTAGCACAGTAAGAAATTTCGTTACAAAATCATGAATAATGTAATAAATGAAATAAAACTTAGACNATGTTCAATAGGTGTAAACCACAAATATCAACAAAATGCAATATTTTAGAAATAGTTCTAATGAAAAAGTATAGCCTATACAATGAATGAATGTTTATTGCGTTGCAAATACTTGAGTCAGAGTAGCGAGCACAGAGCGTAATTTTTCAAAACTAAAATTAATAAAATGTAGTTGAGAACTAGCAAGAATTTTCAATTTAGCGAATTTTGTTAACAGAAATTAATATTAGCCATTTAATAGAGACATTCACTCAGGTAAAAGCCTGATAAGTTATATTCTTGTATTATTTTATATGCATCAATAAAACAAATATATTTCAAGTCTTGAGTTTAAAGGCAGAAGTTGAATCTGATCGTGTTGTAAAATATTTAGTTTGTGTCCAAATTATAACTTTTACAGATTGTAGCTCCCTGTATTAAATAGAGGATCATGAAATGTTAATTTTATAATTTATAAGAAATATATGCGTTTTATTAATAAATTTCAAATTATAATAATTATTTACTTTTATAAAGATTGCTAGATTTATTAGCTGATAATTCGTTGGTTAGTAATGTTGAATTGAATGAAGTTGCATTGATAAGAAGATTTTGAGATTTAGAAGAATCAGATTCTGACGTAGGTGAGGCAACATGATCAAAAACTGGTGACCCAGTGTTTTGATTGGTTTTCGGTAAATTCGACCAATAATGATTAGAATTAGATAATCGGCAATTAGGATATAATGATGAATATTCTGTATTTGTTTTCTTTAACAAGGCATTGAATCTGGAATTGATAAGCGCTGTACTGAGTATATGTGATTTGGAATTGAGATTCGACAAATACGGAGGCAGATTTTCGGCAGCCGGTTTTGATCGGTTAATAGAATATCCTGTACTTTAAAAATGACAAATATTATTTATGTGTTCATGTGAAAGCAGTATTAAATTTGACATAGTTCGTTTCACAATTGTGTCGTTCCAGATTAAAATTTTACCGGTTGATTGAAAGTCTAGAAACCTTTG
The DNA here is from genome assembly GCA_959609185.1 of Schmidtea polychroa. Classification (NCBI taxonomy): domain Eukaryota; kingdom Metazoa; phylum Platyhelminthes; order Tricladida; family Dugesiidae; genus Schmidtea; species Schmidtea polychroa. The sequence continues at coordinate 92,540 of CAUHTR010000340.1, read as the reverse complement.
GATTATTCTTTTTTTTGTTTAAATTCTTTATCTTTCAACTGAATTTTATTTTAATTCTCAACAGACTTAAAAGAATTGAATAACAAAATAAATCCTAGTGGTATTTAAGTTTAAGATACAATGGGGCGGTAGTCTGAAAAATTTCTAAAACACGTATGTAGAACATGAATAGGAGATTCACAGACTTAAGTGCTTTATAATAGTTTTCATTGATCACGGACAACTGACTGCATGAAATAAAATAAAATTTATTTATTTTAATTATTTTAAAGCCAATTTCAAGGATAATATAAAATTCATACAATTAGTGTATTTATACATTTAATAAGAGCAACAGAATTGTGGTTACAGATTACGGTGAATGATTGCAATAGCGCTTGGTTTGAACTTCGATGGGATCAAGATTTCTATATAGTACAGATGAATGCCAAATAAAAATAAATACTTGGATGAGTTGAAGGAATTATATATCATTTAATAAAGAAAAGTTTATTTTCAGATGATACTGAAATAACAAAATTTTCTCAATTAAAATTCAAATTAATAAGTTAAATTTATGTAATAAACTTTCTATATTTAAACTATAAGTATGAAAAGAATTACCCGACGAATTCGTCAAATTATGCATCATTTAACAAGTCGATTTTCAGATAATATTGAAATAAAAAAAATCATGTTATCAATTAAACTTGTAAAATGTCCATGTTGAATAATTATGTAATAATAATTGTGAAATTTAATATTAAAATGGAACAGATATTAATACATCAAACCCAGTTTTAACACGTTTTGAAATAGTACTAATTAAAAAAATTTTTATTTTACACGATCCCAAAATTCTAAGAATTTTTTCGTAATTATTTTCTTGCTGCCTTCGCAATTACTATTTTATGGAGAATTCCCCGAATTATATAACAGCAATTAATTTTAAAGTGATAATTTTTTGGTAGCATCATTAATTAATTTTTAACCAATTAAATGATAATTTAAGCCTTTTGCTGCGAATGATATATTTAATACAAATGAAAAAATTTTCAACTATTTGATAGTTTGTGGCAAATTGAAAGCAGTTTAAAATGCAATTAACTTTTTTCCTTTGAAACGTATCTATCGTGAAGAAACAGAATTAGATTGTATATATAATTTAAAAAACGTTTACAATTGAATCATTTAATATGAAATATTATAATTTAACAAATAATTGAATCAAAGCCAGCAAAAACAAAAATTAAGAAAATTTATTACTTGTAGCAAATGATTAAAAATAATTTCATTTTCAATTATTAATGACAGTTTTAACCAATTAATGATGCCTAACAATTTACATTTAGCTCATTTTTAAATATGTAGAAAAAACATTATTTTAATTGAATAAAAGAAAAATTATTACATAAAATCTAATGGGGACCAAGTAATTAAGTTTTTTTAAGAAAAACACTAAATCGCATCGTATTTCGTATATCGCTAATCTTCAGGGCTTTAAAGAAAGTAAATAAGTATTTAATCTTGTAATTTATATTTTTACTTGGCAAACCGAAAAAAAACATAATTTAATAGAAGTTTCAACAGAATTTAGATTTGGATATTCTATATTTTTGGTCTAATTCTCAGATTATTCTCAGGTTAGTCTTTAATACCCAGAATATGAGAAGTTCATATTATCATTATTAAAGGGATAAACGATATATAAAACTATCATCTAACCATTCGCAAACTCTGCAAAGATCCAAGAAACTTTCTATGTTGATGATGATTTATATTAAAAGGAAAATTAAAAATTGATACCCAAAAAATGTAATAGAAACAAAATTATTAAATTTTGTCATAAATTTCCCCTACATTCAGTATCTATGACAGTTGAGGTTGTTTTAAACATTTATAACGGACTTAAGTAAATATACTACCATTCCAGTAACATATCGAAATTTAATATGACAATTTTTATTAAGTTAATAAAAACAAAATAATAATCTATGCATCTATAATTAATTTGAGTCTGATATTGATATTGAAATGCCTTGATTAGATTCGTTGAATATTTCATAACTACACATATAAATTACAATTACAAATATTCAATTTAAACAAACATTTGTTTTCAAAGAAAATCCGGCCGTAAAACTGTCTAAAATAAAATGACTTATTTCAGAATTTATATGATTTAATCCATCTAAATACCATTTATTCATTTTTATTTCAATAAATATCGACTATATCAGAAAGGGAAGGAGAATAGTAGTACAGGGATTCCAAATTTTTAACCAATATTATAGATTAAATAAATAGTTAAACATACATGGCAACGAGTTAATTATTAGAAAGCGTCACTCAAACATTCGTTTCACGATATATTTCGACAGTTTTATAGATTATAGATTTTCGAACCAATTTATTAATTATATTAATTATATTAATTATATCAAATTTTTAAATAAAAATATTTTATTCTTGAAAAATTATAAAAATTATAATTCAAATAATATATTATTTTTTCAATTTTTAACAAATACTAAAAATTTGAAAATATTGAAATTTAATTTAATAATTTAATAATTATTTAATTTAACAACAACAACAATCCAATACACAATATACAAAAAATTATTTAAAAACACAAGTATTCACTGCATTCTGCACATTAATTTTCAGATTCAATGACTTTATCAATAACGTCCCATAATTATTAAAATCTTTTAATAAAATTTAAAAATCATACATACCTATTTTACTCTTACAGCCCTTATAATGCTCACTAATATTGGTCAATGTCATCCGTCTATAATGTTCTCGAGCTCGAATACAGAAATGACAGGAAGTCTCTCCAATTTATGTGGCATTTTATATTTGATTGTTAAAATTTAAAAAAATAATATATTATTTGAATTATAATTTTTAATGAATAAAATATTTTTATTTAAAAATTTGATATAATTAATATAATTAATACAATTAATGAATTTATTCAAAAATCTATAGTTGAAAATCTACCTGATGATGACAGGAAAACTGTCGAAAGATATCGTGAAATGAATGTTTGAGTGGCGCTTTCTTATAAATATAGTTTAACAGATAAATATTTGTATATTTTTTAAAAGTATCAAATAAAAGTAAATGTAAAAATCATAAGTAAGGTTTTCATTTCCATTTCTCTAAGATTCCTCTTAAACCGAACAAACAACATTAATAGTATATAAAATTTACTGAATCGGATTTTTCAATTCGAGAACGATTCCATATGGTTTGATAACTTTTCGCATAAAATATGATGACTTTTAAATTTGATTCAAGAATTAAAATTAGATTGTATAATCTGTGTTGGATAAAGATATGATTAGACAGTCAATACGATAGGCAAATATAATGGAGCGCCAGAAGTTCTTTTGAAAAAAAAGAAAAATTGTACATTTTCTGGTTGTGAAAATCATACTCTAAATATGGTCGGGGTAGATTCAGCAGAATCTTGTGAAAAAGCAAAAACCGTTTTGGGACTTTTCAAAAAATTTATAATTTTTTCAGTGGAAGTTCAAAAAGTTAGAAGATTTAAAAATAGTATCTATCAAGCTATATTTCCTACACAACAAGGCTATATGTTGTAAAACCAATTGCCCTACATTTGAAGTCCTTGAAATCTACTTTGAAAGAAATTGATTCTAAAACCCTTTCTGTTGCTGTGCAGACGCAGATTTCGGTTTATGAAATATATTTGTTAAAATTTAAATGCGTTTTTATGACGACAGTTTGACCGAAAATTTTAATAATGCAAAACCAAACAAATCATGTCATTATTAAACTGAATATAGAAAAAGATAATACTCAGTGACTAACTAAAAAATTAAAGAAATTAAAAAAACTTGAACGTCAGTTTCACTTGAGTAAAAAATAAGTTCCAATGATAAACGAAATCACAACAGAAAACAAATTGATAAACTAAAGAATAAAAACTACCGAAGAATATTATTATCTGAACATTTTTAATAAAATTATTAAAACAATAATAGATGGAATAACGAGACAATTTCAATTTATTTCTTTAATTTGTAATCTTTTTGAGGTTTGTGGACATTGAACAAGGAAATATAGGTTTAAAGGGAAAACTATTACAAGAAAAATACAAAAATAAAATAAATGATGAAATTATAGAAGAACTAATACTCCTAAAGCGTGTTAAGAAATCAAATCTTAAACTTAGTACTAAACCCACAAAATTGCTTAAAGAAACGTCCAAAATGAGACTTAAACGTATAACCAAATGATCTATGAAATTTTTTAACTATGAATTATGAGCGTCAATTCTCGAAATTGAGTAGGTATATGGTTGTACGTTCATTTAACATTTTGAGAAAAGAAAATACATAAATAAAGTTAACTAAGTGCGAATGAATCAAATGGGGGAGAATGAGCTTACATGAAAAACAAATTATTGACAATACACTTTTTGTATGCATGGGAGCACGATAAATTGTAATTATTATTTAGTAATTAATTTCAAAATAAAAATTTCAAATTTGAGAAAAATTACTAATTTCGAAATTATTCATTATTTGTGAGAATATAATTAAATTAATTAATAAAAATTATTAACAATCTTAGCAAATAACGATTTAATAAATGATTGCCTGAAATTTCATTGATGCTGTTGGTTGAATTCCTTATTTACTACATTAACATATTTCCCCAGCAGATTTGCTTAAACAATATCATCAAGAAGCCAATCTTTTGAATTAAGAAATTTTTAGAATAATTTGAAACTATGGGTCTCATTTAACACCAAAAGCACTGTGGAAAATTATAGAAAAACCAAAAAAATAAAGACAAATATCAAAAACTATAATGGAATATATGAGAAATTCATGACCAATAGAAATTCATCAAATACTCAAAAGAATTTTTACAGAGAAAATCTGTTTAAATATGATTTATTACGGAAATAGCATACCAACGAAGTATGTGTTACGAGTATCTATTATAAAATATTTTTACATCTATTCATTGAAATTTATTCAGCAAATTCCCAATAATTTCAACGTTCATTCAGAAAACAAATATTCACATCACAGAATATTTTATAAAATTTAATATAGTCTACTTTTTATATTTCTTTTTTGAAATTACTTGACTTACCATTTTATTAATTACAAAATTTTATAATATTGACAAATTGTAAATTAAATATATTATTATTATTCGTGATCGGATTATTGCCCACACGAAAAATGCCCACACGAAAATTGCCCACAGAAAATTGTCCACAGATAGTTTTGCCCACACGATTAATGCCCACACAGAATAATGCCCACACAGAATAATGCCCACAAGGAAAAATGCCCACATAGACAAATGCCCACATAGAAAAATGCCCACACGAAAAATTATTTTAAATATAAAAATTAAATTAAAATTAAATTAAAAATAAATAGAGAAATACAAATACTTAATACAAATATACATTTTAAATTCATTTTAAATTAGCCAACTTTCTTAAGTATACAATTTTATCTTCTGTTGTACTATATTGTTGCACAATAGTAGATACCGAATCAGCTAATTTTTGGTATTTCCTATTTTTAATTTCAGGACGACCCGTTTCTGCGTTAGCTAGTGTCAATGGCAAGCTATATCTCGCTGCAATCTATCAAATAGAAACCAAATGCGGGGATGACTACAGTGAAATAAAGAATTCAATGCATTATGAAATCCCTCACAGCAATTCGTTGTTTTCGGTGATTTCTCCAAAGCTGAATCATAATGATTCCACAATTCAATAGAGAACAGCGGATTTCTACCAGCTGCACCCTCAATATATGTGCCAAAAAATATGTCAGCATTTCACTATAATTCTCTTCTTCCGGATAAGTTGCTGCAAGCTTAGTAAATACTGATCTAACATCAGATGGAGGCACAAATGACAATGCTGCTAATGATTTCAGCTTTAGTTTCATATCCAGGTTGTTTTCAAAAGTAGTTTTTAGACCAACAGAACTAATTTTTTCTTGTTATACTTTGGGCCAAATGAAAATAACAGCCTCTCATATCAGTCTGTGGAAATGCAATTCTGGCTGCATTCATCGCTGCTTTCTCAAAATCTAGTAATATTCTTTCAGGTGCCAAATTTGATAGCAAGTTCTTTAATATTTCAAACATTTTTTTGTATGTATCTCCGTTTTTTTTTAACAAAAAATAAATACAAGGTGGATAAGAATTACCAACCTGAGCATGCCAAGTATAAAGTTGATAAAACATGCTTGGAACTTTATCAAAAGTTCCATCTCCGAATATTGTATCTTTATTTAATTCTTTTAAGAGATAAATATCTCCTAAAACCAGAATTCTGTCTGGATCACTTGCACCTGAATCATGAAGTACTAGCTCGGTGTATTTATCTGGAATTTCAAAATTTGTATCTTTAGGTACTGGTAAATGTCCATCTCTTCTAAAATTCAGTAGATTTCGTGATATTGAAGTTTTTTTCGGCATAAACGCTAGTGCTTCACTGCTCACTTCTAATAAAATACTCCCCATTACATTTCTAGGAGTAGCACCAATTGATGTCATCGCATCCTGCATTTTTTTCTTTGCTAAATTACATTCTATTTTTTGTGGGCATGATTCATGGCAATGTGGCGTTGGTTGATTTACAATATTGCCATCTTTAGTTTTTATGATGGAATGACAGTTTATAATGCGATGTTGCCTGCATCTCCAAGTCAAAACTCCATTTGTTGTACGGAAATAGATATACTCAAACCCAGAGTAAATTAAAACTCGATTGCCTCTCTGCGTACTAGAATATTCCATTTTCAGACCTATAAAAATATTTAAAAAAATATCGTTTGAAAATTATGGTATTAAAAGTATTATATTAACAAAAGAGAATTTAAATATTACATATTAGAGGTAAATATATATTGTAAAATTTGTAAATTTATTGTTGATACATTTTAATATTTTATTTTAAATCACTAATAGATTATCTCCTAGATAGAATATAATTTTTGATTTTTTCTCTATTTATTTTAATTTAATTTTAATTTAATTTTTATATTTAAAATAATTTTTCGTGTGGGCATTTTTCTATTTGGGCATTTGTCTATGTGGGCATTTTTCCTTGTGGGCATTATTCTGTGTGGGCATTATTCTGTGTGGGCATTAATCGTGTGGGCAAAACTATCTGTGGGCAATTTCCTGTGGGCAATTTTCGTGTGGGCATTTTTCATGTGGGCAATAATCATCTAATCATTATTATTAATATTATTATTATTATTATTATTATTATTATTATTATTATTATTATTATTATTATTATTATTATTATTATTATTATTATTATTATTATTATATATTATTATTATTATTATTATTATTATTATTATTATTATTATTATTATTATTATTATTATTATTATTATTATGATTAATATTAATCACATTATTTCAAATTAAAAATAAAATGTAGAATATTATTTACAAATTTTAATGTTAATTTTAAATAACAATTTAACAAATGGCAATAACAAATAAAAATTAGAGCTATTAAGATAGATAATAATTTTAAAAATGAAATTTTTCATTTCATTAACTGAAACATCATTAATTGCAAGAAGCTGCAATGACATCAATTTGACAATGGGAAACTTCGCAACATACGGAAAGGATCGAATAATTGAATTTGCTCACTCAGGTATTAAAGGGTGGTTGACCAAGATGATGACAAGGGAGACATTACCGACTTAAAATTTACATATACAATCAAATCAGACATTAAGAATTAACAACACACCGTGGTCTTGCTTTTGAATTTTATTGTCAATATATGAAGCTCAAAATTCATCTTGATATTTTATATATATTTTTCTAGGATTCAACGACCAATATAAAAACATTTAGTGAGGCACTTGAACCACCAAATATTTTTAAGTATGTTCTTGAATCATAGAAATTATTGTTTAAATAACCAATTAGAAGAAGGTTATGATTACAATTCAAATGATTCGGAATATTGGAGTTCTAGAATCTAGCTTTTTCCTTTATATCAATAAATTAGATAAATAATGTGACAAAAATGTAACATAATAAAAAAATAAAAAGATTCCATGAGAAAATTATTCTCCAGGAAATATTATTAATTTAATCTCTATATATAAAAATTTATATATAAAAGTATAATTAAAAAAATAAAATAAAAAAACATTTGATAAAGATAGTGCCGAAAATTGTATTACAATGGGGGAAAATCGAAAATAAATAAAATGTTAAAATTTAATAATAATAATTTTACCAAATGTAATTTTACGATTGCAATTTCAATGAACAAAAAATAAAATTAAGAGAAATGTTCGAAATTAAAATCGCTACAATATATACATAGAATTTTATAAAACTCCATAAACATAAAATGAATTCCATGTGCTTTATTTTAGTAAAAATTAAATTACAAACAAGAATTTATTCTTAATTATTTCCCTTTTAAACTATTGCATAAAATTTTTTAATGAAGTATCAACACAGGTCATTTGAAAAATACATGAAAACAACAATCGGCTATTAAAATATATTTAAAAAAAAATTTGACTATAAATTATATAATGAAAATATCAACAGTCATAAACATAATATATCAAAGAGTCCATAAAATAAAATAAATTCTAACTCTAACTAACCCCGACAATGATAAATCTAAAGTTTTAAATTTTTCTGGCCAAATTGTTGACCATTTCTTATCAACATGATTCAGTTGCATAGAAAAAAAATAATGAAAATTTTAAACTATTTTTATTTGAAACAGGAAATAAACTTTTTATTAATTTCTGATTTACTATTGGTTATAAAATCATCCTAACAAAATATTTTACTGAATTTCAACATACGTAAAATGAGTTATTTCCTTTTTATATTATTAATTGTATTTCCAATGGGAATTACACCAGGCAAATTCTGTTGTTATAAAAATTACCCGATAAACTGGAATAGAAATTTAGCGATAACATTTATTTATCTGTTTCATCATTGATCTATTTCCAGCTTTAGTTTTCTTTATCTTCATTTATTTTCACACTATATATTAAAACTTTGCTTTAAAATTAATATGAATTTTCTGTAAATCCTCTCTCAAGTATTGCTCACTTATTATGTGTAGTGTGAGTTTAAAATTCTTAGTGTTATTGTACAGGGTTTAATGGTTAGTGTACATAAAATAACCCTAATGTGCTCCTTATGAAGACCATATGGGTGGCAGAGATACATAATATGAACTGTTGATAACATATAAGGTGCATTACTAAATAATTTTGTCTACTTTTATGTAAGAACTCCATATTTAGAATAAAAAGCTTTTCAGATGGAAAACACGCATATTTAATTAGGTCTTTATGGTCAGGTAATAAACCAATAAGAAGATTTCTAAATTTATTGCCAGAATTCCCCGATTCATTAATAATGCAAAGAATTGACATATCATCAATGAGTTCGAAAACGCGAAATTTTTGAAGAATTGGTTTTCAGAAAGAAGTTGAAAACAAATGATGAAATCCAATAGATACAGATTCCCAGAAATCACTTTATAAAGAAAGTAATTTGCCGAAAGAAAGTGGTAGTGTGATCCTAATTTGTAAGTTTGGAGAGAAAAAACAAATAATGAAATCGATTTTCACCTCTGATTTCTTTTCAATTGATTTATTAGAAATGTGACCATGAATCAGTAAATATATCGTTGTCTTTTTTATATCTTTACAGATTCATAGTGAATTTTTTTAAAAATATAAAACATCGCATTACCGATAATTCAAATTTAAGATTTTCAAATTGGGAGTACTTAAGAGATTTGTATTCAGTCTTGCCATTAGTATGGGTATTGACATCCAAAACTATAAATATTTACTCGTAAAAACGATTTATTTACTATTTCGGAAGTCTAAGTTTCATTTGGAGAAGGTATTCCTAAAATCATCAAACCTGACAATTTTTAAATAATTTATATTTTGATAATATCTTGTTCCTTTTCCTTTACTAGTATAATTATTGTCAGTTAAGCAAAAGAAACTTAAAAAATATTAAACTTGAAAAATTAAGCTTTTCCTTAATGTAAACTCTTTCGTTTTTTATCAATATTTAACTATTCTCGTATACTTAATTATTAGCGACTTTGAGTCTTTTAAGACTGTATTTTTGATACATTTATATATACCGTATTTCCCCTATAATAAGACCTACCTCGAAAATAAGACCTAGCATGAATTATTCGCCCACAAAAAATATAAGACCTACCCTGAAAATAAGACCTACCCTGAAAATAAGACCTACCCTGAAAGATCTGTTTACTTATTTACATAACGAAAAAAATAGTAATTTTAATTCAAATTAGCCATAAATATATGCTTTAAAGTGTCAAATACTGGCAAATCTGTTAGTTATTCAATCCCCAATCCAATGATCATGATACCTGCCGGAATGACTGGATATCTTCAAACACTCGACATTGCGATCAATAAACAATTCAAAGATTACCTCAGAGCAGAAATAAATGAGTATATTGAAAAAAGAATGGAGCGAAATCAACGTGGGAATTTGGTAAAGCCAAAAATACAAGAGGTTGTATCTTGGGTCGCGAAAGCATGGAATGCAATCACGGATACGTCCATTGGTAACGCACTAAGAGCAGGATACTTGGATAAAAATTGCTCGTTTGAAGATAGCTATATTGCCAGGCATTCGAGATTTGGACCGATGATCTTGGATGAAATTGAATCACGGATGGGCAATATTGTAACCCCGACTAACAGTAATGATGGTGATGTAAATGAGGTGGATGACATGATTATATTTGAATATATGTCTAGTTTTTAAACGTAATAAATTTGTTTTGAAAATATGACCCGAAAATAAGCTCTTAGGTAGCTCTTTTTCTGAAAATTTGAAGTANTTAATAACCTTAATAGCTATTATATAAAATGAAGAATATCAAGATTATAACAAAACATAATTTGTGAATTTGAATGAGCTAATAAATTTCAGGATTATTATTTAATTAAGTTAGGGTTGAAATAGGTTTAACTATATGTTAAAGAGAAGGGAAAAAGTATCATTTATTTTGCCCTGACAACTATATTATATTATAGAATAGTCAAATTATACATTCATTTAAAAATAGTAAATTGTAAGCCTGACTTGTGCGTAAATAAAAAACAATAAATATCAACCATGCCAAACCGGAGAAATACTATATTATTTTGCTGTCATTGAAAATGTATGTATTTGTTCCAAAAGACTATATATAATTCCCACAGAAATTCCATATTTATTATGATATTATAATATAATTATCCAGATTAGACTGAATAAATGTCTGAATAAATTAATAAACATATGTTTCATTAACTTGGCATGACGAAATGTTTTGTTACTTCACAGAAATAGTTATAGGATATGACGGAATATTTCATTGAGGAGTTCCTAAATTGGTACTAATAAGGCATTTCATGAACTCGGTATTTACTACGAGTAAGACAAAATGATTAGTAATCAAATAGAATTAAATATGTAAAAGATTTTTTTATAAAAAGCAAATATTGAAATATTTTATATTCATTTCATTTATGTCCAAGACTATATATAAATATAATCTCAGTATTATGTTTGCGCAAGTAACCTTGTCTTTTTACAAATTATATGATTTATAATGTTCTGAATGAATATATTAAATATGTACATTGTGTATATTAAATATTATGACAAAAATAAAATAAAATTCGTTAATTTTGTTTTGATTTGTTCTTATTCTGTGTATAGGTGGGAGGTGGGGAAAACAAATCCACTTTTAAAGGAAGTACAAAGTGAAGTATAAAAAATGAAGTTAAAGTGTGAATATAAAACAAATTTCACTCACTTGTATATCCTAACAAGATTATACGAGAATTTGCGACTGTTATTGGTTTCTGGAATATTTAGTAGGTTTTTGAGAGAATCTAAAATTTAGTTGAATAAAATTAGAAAATAAATTTAATTTAATTGTCATCATAAACATCTATCAAATTACAATGAAATAATCAACAGTCAATTACAGGGTTATGCATTTTTATATACCCATAAATAAATTGATTTTATATTTATTAAATATATATACTCGAAAAAAATGGGGCGAAAGCAGCGAAGAAATATCACTAAAGAAATTTATGATATTGTTATAAATATGAGTCTAAATGGAAATCAGATAATATATAATATTTATAAATCTCTCTCATTAAACAGAAGAACTGTTGGTAGAATTCTATCTTCTCATGAAAAGTCTGAACCATTCAAATCTTCGTCTGAAAAAAGAAAGGAAACTTGCAAAGAAAGAAATAATGTTCTTTCTGATGTCAATCAAAAAATTTTCAATACAATCTCATGCAATAATTCACTAATACAAAAGAAATTGCAAGATGTAGTACAAAATCAGTATCAAAAAGAAATATCTCAGTCTACTATTTCAAGAAAATTGAAATCTATTGGAATAACCAGAAAAAGATTAAGTTTAGTTCCTCAAGAAAGAAATACTCTTGAAAAGAATTGAAGCGAGAGCAATTTATACTATGGAAATTTCAAGATTTTCTGATGAAAATTTGGTTTTTCTAGATGAAACAGGATTTAATAAGCATACAGCTCGTTCTTATGGCTATTCAGCCGAAAATACTAAGGCTTATATAACTGCACCTGCCAATCGAGGTATAAATAGAAGCTTATTATGCTCTATTGGAGTAATTGCATACAAGTATAAAAATGGCGCTTTTAATTCTGAAAGCTTTATTGAATTTATTAATTTATATCTTGTTCCATATTTTAGAACTCATCCCAGTAAAAATCCCAAGTTGTTCTGCAGGTTCTAATGAAAAATAATATTTTATTTAAATATTTGATACCTTATTCACCTGAATTAAATCCAATTGAAGAATTATTTTCAATGTTAAAATCAAGATATCATGCTTTGAAAAATTTGCAACGTAATATAGAGATTGAATTTGCTTTAGATGAAATATTATCAAGTAAAAATTATTCTATTCAATGCTTAGGATTTTATCACAATATGAGAAATTGAGTAGAAAAGGCTCGAAGAAGAAAATCATTTATTTAAATAAATATTTATTAACAAAATTTAAGAATTTTTAATTTATTGAATTTAAACACTCATATATGGGTATATAAAAATGCCTGCAATGATTTCACTTTTATTCATTATTTACCATAAAATATCTACTTACTTTTCTTTACTCATTTGAGCTTGTTTCATCATAGTTGCGTATTATATTTTAGATTGTACAGAATATAAATATAGATAATGAACAATACATATCCTACTTACATATCATAAAATCTCAAAGTAATTGCACCTGTGTATTAGTGGAATAAAAAAAATTAAAAAAAGTATTTATTATATGCTCAAGATTTTACGGTAAATTCAAATTTAATTTCAATTGTAAACAGCTCTAAAGAAGAATTTTTATGGTCCGTTAATCTAACAACCATAGGTCGTTTTTAGTTATAATTATAGTAGTAGTAGTAGTAGTAGTAGTAGTAGTAGTAGTAGTAGTAGTAGTAGTAGTAGTAGTAGTAGTAGTAATAATAATAATAAATAATGACTGGATGACTAAAATGTTGGTTGACCGTGGCAAAGGGAACGAGTGGTGGATATTAAAGTGATATTTATCAAATAATAAGTTAATATAAAACGATGGTTTCCTGGTAGCAACATCAATTCACAAATATAATTAATAAAAGATACGATAAGTCTTTGCTGCAAGTTTTAAGTATATTCAAAAAGAAAATTGAGAATTTTTTCTTCTCTCTAATCTTCTTAAGGAAATTGGATACCACTATACTATAGTGACTATAGTGTATGCACTACCGAACCTGTCATTACTATAGTGTACGCATTACCATTTATTATTGAAAATAACATGAGATATTTACAAACAAGTTAAAACATTAATAAATTATATATACACTGTTGCAATATCTTTTAAATTTATCTCTTAAATTTTCCTTACATTATTCCAGGAGACAAAATCCAAATGATTCAAACACCTCGCATTTTATTCATTATCCTAACCTTTGCATCCAACCATTTTCTCTCAATTCTTTGGTTGTGTTATTTGGATAATTATCGACATAATACCTTTGATGGTTTACGGCCTTGTGCACAGACCCTACTTGGTTGAGCGACCGATACTTAGACTACTCATCCGAATGGATATATATCCCACACTTTTCTAATTTTCAATTCATTTAATGACCAGTTGACATTTAATTTTCTGATAAGCATTCTCCAATGATGTTCTTTGATTGCTTCGTATTTCAATTCTACAATCGACTCATTGACTTTCATGTACATCTTTAGCAGCATGCGAATGTGTTCAATTGATGCGTATTGTTTGAAACTGTTTAGTATTTCTGTCAATTGTGCAGTTAAATTTTCGATATCTTGGCGTAATTTTCGAGGTTGAACAGAAAAAAGGCAGTTTCTTTCATGTAACGAATCTTTTCCCCAATGCTTTTAAGTTCATTCCAGACATTTTTCAATTCATTAAGAGCATTTGTCACTTTATCTTCACTGATTGGTTTAAGTCCGATTTACGTTAATTCCAAAGCTTCTTTGACTTTATGAACATTCTCACGCTCTTCTTTTAATATTAACTAATATTAACAATTTCTTCAGGTGCCATATCTACTACAATTGGTTTGTCTTTTTCCCAATTACGCAACACTTCCGTTGTCTTCCATTCCATAATTTTATCTTCCTCCGTAATTTTCACCTGCAAACTTGCTACTTGACTGAAAATTGTTTCCTGTTTTCTTCGCATAATTTCTTTAAAGACACTCCATTTTTCTTGAATGTTTTCACTGTCTAGCCAATCATTGGAGAATCTGAATCGATCCCAGCATAAAATGTTCTGACAAAACACGACAAGCCTCAACTTGCTTTCCCAATGTATGCATTTTTCGTTTGATATTTTGTGAGTAAGTAATAAAATTAACTGATTCGTTGGTTCCTCCAGAATCGATAGATTGTTGTCCCAGTTCGTTTCGGGCTCTTTGATCTTTAGTATATAATGTTATCATTATTTCCCCCATATTTTGACCGAATTTAGTCAAAAATTCCTTATGCCAATTATCGTATTTCATTGATAATTTTGATTGTACTTTACGAAATGCAATAACTAATGGTCCGAATTCTTTCTGCGTTTCTACTACGTCGAAATGTTTTCTTATGCTTGTAATTTCTTCCAATACATTCGTCCATACAGTATTATCATCAGCTATTAGAGAGAATAATTGATCGCCTTGTAGATCCCATAAAGATTGTTAATTAGTCCATTTTTTCACATATTCATTAGCGTCTCTCAGAATGTTGTGAACTGCTGCATAATTCTTTTCTTTCAGCAAACTTTCGATTCTCAGGAAGTTGATGACTGTCTTCTTTCCTTAGCAAACTAACTGTGAATCGTCTATCATTGCAAGACAATTGCTTTTCGCATCGACCAAAACAATCTGGTCTCCGTGTAAATTCTTATACTTTGGAGAGCTTTACAGAGCTTTATCACAACTGAGAAGCAAAATAATATAAGATTTTTAAAATTGAAAATTTTCAATAATGGATAAAGAATAAATTGAACCTTCAAGTTTCATGATATAATATTCCGGTAACTACCTGGAAAGGATTTCCTAAAATATTAGCACTAAACCTAATTCAAGCACGCAATAAAAATAATAACAATATTGAGTCAATTCGTAACCAGCACTCCAGACCCTCTAATTTCATAAAAAAATTAGGTTTGTATTTTTATTTTAATTGATAAAATTAAATATTATTTTTTTGGAATAAAAATTTTCAGAATTAATCGCGTGACAGATACAAATTGTAAATTTTTTAGAAATTAAATTAATAAATTTAAATTCTTTTTCACATAATATTAATTCAATTTTAATTGATAATGTAATTAATCAAAGGAATTTAATTTCAATCGATTGAAGGATAAATAATTAATCAAGCAGGCTTAGCCAGCAGTTTCAACAGAAAGACAACTAAATTGAAATTTAACTGGCAAAACAATAGATGAATTTCGATGAGTAAAAATTAAGAATTAATTACTCCCTTTGTAAATTCAGTTTATTTTCTCGTTGATAATAGTATAGCTGTTTATTTTCCCTTTATTTCACTTGTAAGCACTTGAAAGATTCACTTTATACATCGATATTCAAGTATTGCAAACCTTACGTTTGCATTATAAGAACTTTTTTTTCAAATTTCACCACTGATTTATTTTCAATTTATTAAAAAGCTTGACTATGAATCAGTAAATATATAAAAAACATCGATATATTTACTGGTTCATAGACAAACCTTTTAATAAATACTTAAGTCTGCAGGAAAGGCTGGCAATACTCACATACCACGTTGATGGAAATGTTATGTTCGACTTATGACATCTACTTTTAAAGACATTAAACAACGAAAATATTCACCGAAGTAATCATTATTAACACCTGACACCTTCTACCAGTAATCTATCAATAGATGATGTCATTCAAGAAGAAATTATTATCACATTGATTATGATCACATTTCATTATTTTATACTAACACTCAAGTGCACAATGTGTTTTTGATCGAATACACCAGCAATAAGAAGCCAAGACTAAAACTTTATTTTTGTACTATAATAATTATTTAAAATTTACTGTATTTAACTTATTTTATAATGTAATTTATTAAAAATATACAATATTTTGTGAAAAAACGTTACTTTTTAATTGAATTTTTAAAAGAAATTATTCCAGGAAGAAAACACCTCTGCCCGGACCCCTCCTTCAGCTAGTTCTGGCAACAAGTACCTTTTATAATCTGACAGCACGCACAACTATGACACTCGCGCTACGCCATTAATTTCCAGAGTTTCTTTTAGGGAAACTCACTTCATTTTACTAAGTTATCTTATTTAAATTTATAGTTAATAAATATTTGGCAGAGCCTGTTTTTAATTATTGCATTTTCACGGTTATTAGTTTTATTTACAAAGGATTAGAAAGATATCTGTTACGATTCGTTTTATCATGAGGCTTATGCTAAAAATAATAAAAATATCAAACAATATTACTATACTTTGTTAAGTTAAATTATATTTTCTTAGATTATTTCTTTCTGAGAATGGAAATGGAAGCCTTAAAAATATATTTGCGGAAAAACCGGTAATTTCTAATGTACTTTTAAAAATTTACTTCAAAAATTAAATTTATTTTCTGTTTGAGAAAAAATATTAATAAATGCTTTTACACTGTCATTTATTTGGACTCAAAATAAAACGTCAAATAAATTATTTTACTTTTTTTGTTAAATTTAAATAAAAATTTTAAATAAATAAACCTCGAAAATAATTTATAAGTTATATTTATAAGTTAGGAATTTTCGAAAAATTGATACAAACTTAAATATGTAAAATCTGTATGTAAATCTTCGTAATCTTCGCTTTCGATTTATATTCATTTACAATTTCATATATCTTCATTTAGTTTTCGACTATATACGTTTTATATTTAACATAAAAAATTGGAAATAAAAACTTAAATAGATAAAAATTCGTTTTAAAATTTTTGTGTAAATTTATTTTAATAAATAAGGCTTGAGAGTTTGTTTTGTTTTTAGATTTTTTTAGATAAATCTCGTCATTTGATAATTTAGTCAAAACTTTTTTTCGAGAAAATCTTTGGGTTTAATTAAAAGTTGAGGATAGATCGTAAAAAATAATTAAATAAATTACATAAAATAGAAAACATATATTTTAATTAACAAATAAAAAAAATGCTGTTATTTATAGTACCGTAAAATCACAAATAAAAACTCCCAAGTATTAAGTCTTTCTGAATAATTCAGTGTAACTTAAAAAACAAGTAAACTATGTGCGAAATATATTTTAAGATTATTGAAATTTATTAATTAATTAATTAAATTATATAATTAAAATATTAAATAAATAAGAAAAGAATTGATTTTTGAATATAAAGATGATAACAAAACAAATCTAAATTTTAAAAAACAATTTTCGTTGATAAGATCACTTGAAACTTATTTTATGTTGAGTGGTAAATAATAGATTTTACTAGAAATATTGTAGAAAATTTATGTATAAAACGAATTCTAGAAAGAAAAACGACAGAACTGTTTGTGAATCTTTAGGAGATTTTCCGATCTATTTGCTTTTGAAATATTCAATCCATACTTTAAATAAATTACTGATATAATTTTTCGTTCGACAGATCTTACTGACTGCCTAAAATTTATACTCGCTTCTGTAACTGATTCCTTCACAGTGAATGACAATTAGGATCCAACGTTTACTTGCTCAAACTGAGAGGTCAAAAGATACATTTTTCTATATCTTTCTTAAACCTTTGGATACCGTCGAGACCTATGGGTCCAGAGCGATTTTCTCCGAAAGTATAAGGCACAGATCAAAGGATTTTACATCATTATTTAGAACTTATAATAACGAAAATTTTAAGATATAAAATAAATTTTTATCATATTAAAATAGGCCTTTTTCAAAGTGAAATAAAACATTGAAGTTGAATGGAAAAATTCATGAAACATAAATTGTTTAATAGAACAACTATCGATCATATATAGGTAGAAAAACTTCATAGAAAATTTAATTAGAACCTGAGTATTTTTCAAATTATTAAAACCTACATGAAAGATTTTGAATTTTTTTTTTATAAATTTGAAAAATTTAGAAATCTCTGAACCAAATTTGCAAACGTCCACGGTATTTCATTTTTACAAGATGAAAAATACAAAATTTAGGTTTTAGAAATTTTCTAGAAAATTTTAGAATGTTATAAAGAATAAATTTGATATAAATAGCCATCGATAAATCATTTGTTATCAAAAGTTTTATTAGTTATCATCTCTTATTTTGTAATAAGTAAATTTTGATTCAATACTTTCTTCAATATTATATCAAAGTAATTCTTGTCAAACTATCATATTCCAGTTAATTTTGTCTATAAAAAAATTTTTTTGCCAAAATGGAGGATTTCACAGAAAATTATGCGAACTAGGAATCAATATTTGATTCAGATTGCGATACTGAAAACGACGTTGAAATATCTTTATTCGGATTCGAAGATATAGATGATTGGACAGATGGGGATCTGGATTAGACAAATCATACATTTTCTGAACAATCTCGTTTGTGCATTCAAGTTCAACTGAACCCAATTGATATATTTGAACATTTTTTCGATGAAGAAATGATGAATCACAGCGTGCGTGAAACAAATTTATATCAAAACCAGAACAAAATATGCATCAATCGAGAAAATGTATAAAAAATGGTAATAATAATATATAAAAATAAAAAATGAGGAATTGTATTCTTTATTTGTGCTGATATTTCTTACCAGAATGTTATACAAAAGGAAAATAAAAGACTATTGGTTATTGGATTCATTACTTCTACCTCCAGTATACAATCGAAATATGTCAAGAAATCGATTTTGTGATGTTTTGAGAATCCTTCACTTCAGCAATAATCGTGAAGAGTAAAAATTTTTTAATGTGTAAAATGATTATCATAAAGAAATCTTCCAAATAAATTTACTTTGGTTGATAAAAATATTCGGGAGTCAAAGGGTTAACCCTTTGTACACACACAATTAATTAACTTTAAAATCGATAATTTAAGTGTAAATTTAATTCCATACCAACACGATATTAGTATATATTTCTTTACGATATATTTCGACAGATTTACTGTCTATATTCCTATTAATAAGCGCAAAATTACAGGTGTATTTATACAATAAAAATGATTGTATAATTACATGTCTAAATATAAACCAATAAAAGTAAAACAAATAGAAAAACAATAAAAAACAGAATTTTTCATTTAAAAATTTTTTAAATACTAGTGGTGAAAGCATTTTGAACATTGATTTTAGGATCAACAGATTTTATTATCAATGACTCAAGATTACTCTTTTCCAGTAGTAATTGAAGTTTTTTGATAAAATTTTGATCCCAGACATCCCGATAGGGTTTTGCAAAGTTTATTATGCTCACAAATATCGATATATATATATATATATATATATATATATATATATATATATATATATATATATATATATATATATATATATATATATATATATATATATATATATATATATATATATATATATTGTACAGCGCCAGACTTACATATATAGTTAAAATAACATACAAACTCACAGAGGATTGCTTTGGACGGGTTTACCAGGAGTATATATTAATTAATTGTCAGTGCAAACGGTTAATCAAGATCAGTTAGGAAGTTAAGTTTTGCTCTGTATTAAATTTAATGAATCAGAATGGATATTCTCCTTGATCAACAAATTAAGAGTTTTACTAGAGTCAAATGCAGAAAGAAAGACACAGCGAATGATAAAATTGTGACTAAAACTGATTTTTCAAATTCCTTATTAGCATGTTCTGAACTTAAACTTCGCTTTTTTATTATACTGTTTATTCCTAGTTGTTATAACATAACACAGATTGAATTATATAGAATTAGATATTTTTATCATATATAGCAATATAATACAATAAAAAGTATTCTTATAAATATTCTTGCAATTTTTCAACACAATGAGTAATATGAAACAACTTCACATTCCTTGAAAATAGTTAATACATCTAATCATAATAATGATATTAATAATAATGAATTCCTATCCTCTTAATTCCTAACACTTATAAAACAGCTTCAATCTTAAATTTTAACGCTCAGTTTATAAGCTGAGTTCAGAAGTATTCGAGATATGTTGGTACATACGACCCCCCCCCCCACTACAATTTAGTTAATTCGTCACAGAATATATCAATTCAAATAACTGATTTATTTGAAATAATAAATAAAAATTTGAATTTAATTAAATTACATTAATTGTTCTATTCTATATTTATCGAAGAATTATTTACTAACCTTTTTCATTCTGATCAATGGCTCGTACATGCAAAGAAATAACAGAAGGAACTAAACACTTTTCTTTTTCCATTATGTAACCGTAAAACTTAGCAATTATTCAATATAAATACAGCAGTAATTTTATGAGAAAAATTTCAAGGTTAAATTTTAAATTATCATAAAATTTGATTCATTTAAATTTAATTGTATTGAATAAATAAACATTTATTAAATCAGTTGTGATCTTAAGATATTAAGAGTTTCATTTTATTCAAAAATCTATATAATTGAAGTACTTAAAATTATAAAAATTTCATCTAAATAATAAAGATGGTCATTTATTCTATCAATATTATTTTATCATAATAATTTCACTTAAATAATTAATCTGTTTAATATTTATGTAGTTTATGATAGATTATATGAAACTTATGATAAAACAAGTAGAAAAATTAAAAAAATTATAAAACGTTCTATGGAAATTTTTAGGATGACACTCCGGCAAACTCTTCGGAAATATATAGCCATAAATGTTATTTACAATTTTAAATGTTTCTATCTGTCTATTTTTCTTGGTATTAATTGGTAATTACACTTTACTGTCTGACTCGATTCAACTTAAACCTTTTAAATTTTTTCGAATAGCTATTATGCCATTCATAGAGACCATATACCATAAGAAGATTTTCATTTCATTTTTCCAAAATACAACTATAACTACTTTCCTTAATCAGTGATACCTTGATTAAGAATTTATAGTGGTGAGTATTTGTATTTTACTAGTCTTTCTGATTCTTGACTGCTAAGGGGTGACCGTTTCATTCACATATTCTTAGAATAAGACAAATAATATTCAGCACGTTGTAAGCAACATTTCCTCTAAAGCAAGAAGGTCTCTTTTGGAAAACAAAAACCCTGAGTAGATGAATTAGCAAATGTATAAGTGAAACATTTGGTTTGCACTGATACAATGACTTAAAATTCGTAGTTGATGTACTTTTAGAAGAGAAAAAAATGATACAGGTGAATAATGGCGTTTAATTGTATAACATTATCATTAAGTAACCTGTGTGGGAGCAATGGAAGGATTGTGTGGAGTTCAGGTTTGTAGTGAGCCTCTTGAAGGCATTATCAAAATCTATAGAAATCTTATACATCACAAGTTATCCAAGATCTAAACACTTTTACCAAATCCAAACGATAATAATCATTACTCTGATTATGCCGACTGGCGGTATTTTTGTCAATGTCTTTTGGAAATCTTACCGTAAAAAGGTTATTACTCAAAAAATCACAAAAGGTCAAGCAGGAAGATCAAAATAAAGAGTTGAAAACTCAAGATAGTCGGTAAGGTAATTTAGAGACGACGGAGCAATTAAATTTCTCTAATTTCAATCAAAATGATACAGTTTACCTTGCATGTTTAACTTCTTTCCAGATGCAGATAGTGTGATTTTTCGGATACCGATACACACAGGCTGGAAGAATTGTTTGTTGTCGTGCTTACGTTAGTTTTTGAAATTGATTATCAAACTTATATATATATATATATATATATATATATATATATATATATATATATATATATATATATATATATATAATTGTACACGCCTGTTATCACAATTTAAATGACCTTAAATATAAAGACTAAAGCACTGTAAAATATCGGGTTGTGTGGCCGGAGAATACAGTAATTTAACAACCCTGTGTAACTAATAATGAAATTTTATTCAGTTGCCGCGCGCGTGTTAACTCGGCGACGCCCAGAGCAGGAAAAACACCGCGTCATGTGGGGAGTGAGAGAAACGCCAATATCTACACTCCCCCTCTTAAAGAAATGAAATAGGTGCGAGTTAGACCACCGACATTCGGCTTATTTATGATATGATAATTTTTTTATTATATTTCTTTAATTTCTGCTATTCTCAGTGCATTAGACTTATTAATTGAAAGTCTTATAAAGTTAGATGTAAAGTCCCAATTCAAAATTGATAAATTAAGTAAATGTCGAAAATAATAGTTGGTAAAATTTCCAAAATGTTTCAATAATTTGCCATTTGAATTCTTAAATCATTCATCTTTTAGAGTTAAATCAATAAATACATCAATAAATACATTTCCATCAATGTGAGTTGTCATTACCAATTGAATGAAGTTAAAATGAATGTCCACTTTACAAACATTTTTCGGTTAATAAATATATTAATGTATTATTTAAATTGCAAATATGTTAGAAGATGGACAAACACTGAGAATTTTAAAACTTAAACATTACATAATAGGAACAAATAAATACAGAATAAACATACATGTATCTATGTGATTATTGGGATGAACTTTATTATATCGTGATTATTAACAATTTGAATGTGAATTTTGTTTTTATTGATATACATAAACTTTATTTTAATTTGTAAAAGATAGAAAATGATGTTATTGTTTATTGTTATTAATTATCGTTTGTTGTCGATTGTATTTATTATTATTATTATTCTGATTATTATTATTATTATTATTATTATTATTATTATTATTATTATTATTATTATTATTATTATTATTATTATTATTATTATTATTATTATAAATATTTTACATACAGATCATGAATATCAACAAAACGTATTGAGAAGTAACACTTAATTATTTTTGGATTAAACAACAGTTTTGTTTCTGATGAGATAACGCAGATCGCAGTATATTTATTAGCTTTAACAAAGAACAAATATTTAAATTAATTAATCTTTATTTTAATTCAATTTTTGAATTCGATTTCAGGCACGGGAGAGAACAACTGTGGTTGTTTAATGTCAATAAGTCTAGAGACATAATTTAACCAATTGTTTATTTTTAATTGCACCGGGTGCAGGATTGTTTATTTTGTTTTTTATTGCAATAAGTGCCCGTTATTTTTAAAAGAGAAATTTTATTTTAACAGAAGAGTGTCAAATGGAGTGTCAACAGGAATTTCTCAGTCAAATCACCCAAAAAATAAGAGCTTCTAAGAAGAGTTGCAAATTCAGAAATTGATATTGCAATATAATTTAGAGCATACCTATTTTACACATCCGAGCTCAGGAAGCTGCAAGCATTTACATACACACACGCATATATATACAATACAAATTTAAATATATTTGAGGTGATTGTTAATTTTATATTTTTAACTTTATTTGTAATTGTGATAATTTAATAAATTTATTGAACCAGTGTTTGTGTTGTTATTTATATAGGAACCATCAAGTTGAGATTTGAGAACCTCAACAAATACATTGTTTTAATATAGAAATATATTACTCTTCTTTAAAACATCTCCATATTTTTAATCAGTAAAAATGTGCTCAAAACTCTAGAATTGGGAAAATTTTGTGAATCAACGAAATGCTTCAACTATATATCAAGTGCACATTACAATCGATAAATCTCGTAAAGCTGCTGCTGATACTCAGATCAAACAACATGCAGTCAATGGATGCGTCGTTCAAATCAACAATTACGTTCGGATAATGGAATTTCCAAACAACCCGAAATCAGGAGTCATATCCAATGAAATGTTATGCCATTCCCTAAATTCGCAAATATACTTTATACAAAAATGTGAAATTCAATAAATATATTTTACAAATTAGTTTTGTTCCTAAAAAAACTTTCGAAAACACTCACAATGAATTCGTTTAATTTTATTAATTTATTATTTTTTAATAATTAATTCTATTATCATAAATAAACTTCAATCACGGATAACTGAAAATAAGCTAGAATAATGACTTAAGGAATTTTAATATTCGCAAAGTTCACACTTATTCTATAATAGAAAAGAATGACAAGTCAGACGTAAACTTATTTTAGCAAGGATCTTGGACATTCATTAAATGAAGGCTTGGCTCAATATAAACAAAAAGGTTTTAAAGTCCAATCACATCACAAATCACCTGTTTAAATCATACAATTGACATTGGCTGGCATATATTCATCAATGGATAACAAACACAAACACAAACACACACACATATATATATATATACATATATATATTTATATTTATAAACACTATTGATTACTAAATTTGATCAACCTAGAAATCGTTAAATTTTTATTTTCTTAAGTCAATAGGTTAAATTAATCATTAAAAATAAGACAAAGTTTATTCAATCAAAAGGTAACTGGAGCAAAAATATTTCTTTCTCTTTTTGAAAGTTGAGGAGTAGTATTTAAATAACTTTTTTTCTCCGATACTTGAGTATCCGAATTTGACAATGTTATTATATTATTATTATTTTTATCTGTAATAGTTTTGACATCGTTTTCAGAGATCTGAGATGAGGCTGTAGAGTTGTTTGTATTAATTACCAGATTCGAATTCGTTTCTGAATTGAAGAAAAGGTTTATATATATATATATATATATATATATATATATATATATATATATATATATATATATATATATATATATATATATATATATATATATATATATATATATATATCGTGATCAATTCTTAAATATATATTTTTAAATATTTCTTCATTGTTATTTTTATTTTTATTTTTCCTGTACCTTTTTGTTGAATTTCATCGAATTTGATTTTAATTTTGAAAATCTTTTTTCAATTAATTATTTAGGCATAGAGGAGAAATTTTAAAATGATTGGTGAATGCTTTTTAAATTGACTTTTCATGATCATTTCGGAATATAAAATGGTTATATGGATTTCGAAAATACTAGTGATTGTGAATGTAACGAAGTAATTGAAGAATGTGAAACAGATCTTAATTAAGTTGAATTTGAAGAATTTATTCCGATAAAAAATGATGTAAAATTTGTTTTGAGTGATCATTGAAAAGTTGAGCCAACATTTAATTTAAGAGTGAACAAATATATGCCTGGTTTAGTATACAATCCAACCATTTCACAATTTCAAATATATGTATGATATTGTAAAATTAATTTGACAAAAATAATGTAAATTTATTATATTTATTTTGTAGCTTAAATTGTAGACTCGTATATTAATATTAAGTAATATTATTTTACATATATTTTGTTAAAAAAAAGAACTTACCAATAGTCATTAGTTAAATTTGTAATAAAATAGACAAAACCATTTATATAAATGATTATACCAACAAAATGTGTAACAATTGTGCTTCTCTACAATGCTTAGCATGTATGTTAATGGAAAGAAAAGATCATATTTTGTTAAATTTATAGTCAATGATGATAGATTTGAAAACAACGTAAAATGGTTAAGAAATGTCAATATGTCAGTAAAACTAAAATCAATTTTGTTACTCTGAAAGACCTAAGACATTTGATTATAAGCAAGATTCACTTACGAATTCTTTTCTACATCATTTTTATATATTTTTATTTCTTTATTACTATTATCTAAAAAGATGGTCATTTTGAACTAAGATTTATTGAGAAATAAAAAATTTAAAAGAATTAATATTAGAAGAATGAAGTGGTCAAAAGATTCCTATAGCTTTAAAGAATTATAGTTAGAGTAATATTGCAATCGGTAAAGTCCTGAACTCATTAAAATCATATCTTCTTAATTTGTAGTTATTAAATCAAATTTCCTAAGACTCGAATTTCAATATCCTCTAATCGATGTAAATCAAATTCATACATAAAAAATCATGGAAAATATTTCTTAAAATAAATTTTTTTATAAAAATCGTTCTTATTAAATTTAAATTTGTTTAATCTAAGATAAATTCTCCTGCCTTTTTATTGCACTTTTAAAATTAGCTATTTTAAAATCGATTTCATTTTTGAATTTTCCACATTTTCATGTTTTTTAATATTTTAAAATAATGACCTTTCAATTTCAGTTTTTGACAATATTCAAATATTCACAATAACTATATAGTACACAGGGAAATATCAAAGAGATTTAGACTGATTATCAAACTTTTAATATCTGGATTTTGTAAATTTTATTTTATTTTTGTTTCAACCAGTCAGATGTAGGAATAGCTTCTCCATCTGACTATGTGTGCGCGCTGCCTTTTTGGTCTGTGTGCGCGGTTGAGGTGATTTCTGTGTTTGGAGGTTTGTTTCGAGGAAGTTAAAATTATTAGTTTTACAAGTTCAGTTGTAAAGTATTTCAATAATGTTTAATAGTTTTCCAAACAAAGAAAATAAATCTAGAAGATTGGAAAACATAGGAAAAGTACAAATTCAGCTTTAAATGCCTCATTTGCAGACAAAGAAAATGTCGATGGATTAGCAAATTATATTGATTATATCGTATCAAAGCATCAAATGAAAACTTGAATTATGAAAAGCAAAAATTAATAGATTCTTATGAAAAGGATATTTATGCAATTAAGTCAAATAGATTCTCTTAGAAAAACTTTAGACGATATTGCAACATCCACAATATAATCTGTATTTTTTAATCTCGCTAAATTTCTCATTCTCTCACAATTCAATGAATGGCTCTACAGCTTTTTAAAATTCTGCTTATGTCTCATGGAAAATTAAAATTGTTCTAAACTCCATTAACAATTTGGATGTGAGTTCAGAAAATGAAGAATTATTGAAAGTGTTTTCTATTCAACTTCAGCCAAAAAAAACAACGAGACACTGCAAAAGATTGTTTGATTCGAGTTATTGCTGTGAGTTCTGAATCAGAACCAATAAAAATTTGGCTTAATGTATAAATTGTCCTATTCAATTTTATCTAAGACTATCTAAAGAATTAATTAAACAAAAAGTATTAAAGAAAATGCTTTATCCTTTTCATTATTGGTCTATTATTGTAATTTACCGTTATTTTAATTTCAGACAATAGATTAATAATTTTATTTTTTTAAACAAAAATTTCCAAAAAAGACTTCTATCAAAAGTTTCTAAACCTACCAAAAATAATGATTTATTGTGAGAAATAAAGATAAAAAAGTGATGAAATATATTATCTCAGAATTTTTGGTAACAATATTGAATATTCTCTAAAAAACAAAGACATTATACAATGAACAATGTCTATGCAATATTGCGTTAAAAAGATATTTATAAATGCACAATTTTGTTATTTAATTTTCTAAATATATATGATTTATTATATGATCTTTTTATATGATTTAATATCAACAAAATAATTATGCATTCCAACTTTAATTGAATGAACTGTCAATAATAATTAAGCATGAATAGAGAATTCAGTTGTTTAAAATATACGGTGAAAATATTCGCAATATAATCATTACAAGTGAAGTACTTTCATTATTCATATGAGATTTATCGGTAGTGTATATATTTATTTATTTATTTATTTATTAAAATTAAAGCTTTGGTCATTAGGAAACTCAAATAAAAAATATAAATCCCAAACAACATTCAAAACAATCTCGAAAAGTTCATTATGGACAGTAGAATGTAGAAAAGAGAACTGAAGGCGAAACTAAATTTAGTTTATTAAATTTGAAAGGGTGCACTACTGTCCAGCCATTTAAATTATTTTGCTAAATTTCCATTATAATTTCCATTATAATTGTTACCTGTCACATTTTAATTGATTATTTATGATTAGTAAAATATATTATTGTGATATAACTTAATTTCAAAGTTCAGATAAGAGATTTTTAATCGGTTTTATAATACGTTTTTTCTTTAATTTCAATTGACTTGACTCACATATTTGGTCTATGAAATATATTAACTATAAATGAAAGCTAAATTTAACTGTGAATCACACTGAAATTATAGTTCGGATGTAATAATATTTCGTTAATTGGACAAAATTAATAATGAACATATATCTACAAAAGAAGTTGAAAATTATAAAAGTTTTTTTTATTTTAGAATTACTGCAAAAATAATTTTTGTCCCATTAGTTTATGTGTAGAATATTGATAATAAAAGGAAAAATCTAAATTTATACAGTCAAGTAAGAACATCACGCGGCAACCATGAAGCAAGTATATCAAAAATTATAATATATTATAGTATACAAAAACTATACAAACGATATTAACGATATAAAAAATATTTTATTTTACTGAGTAAATTTTTTACAATAGTATTTTTGTAATTTTTATGAAGTTAAAATTTTTCGTAACAAAAAAATAATAATTGCTCATTTGTCAGATTCAATATTGTAAAAGAAATTTAAAATTTCTAATAAAATAGAAATGACGAGATAAATCATATATTTTACTATACTCAAAATTCAAAAGCAAATTTTAATTTAATTCAAAAACTTTTTAATTACGACAATTTTTATGTATGTTTTGGCATTTTTTTATAATCTTTCCTGATATAAAATGTTTCAAAAGTTAATAGGACTCAGGAAGACAAAAACTCACATGATAAAAAGATTGACTCTATGATTTAATTGATTTTTGGTGATTGAAAACGGATTTTAGGTTTATTCTCATGGTGAAAATTATAGGAAATTGACATTGATCAAAAAGAATGTGTGAATTTTAGAAAATTAAAATTCAACGTAAGCCTATCTTTGGACACGTAATATGGTAGTTATTTCGATGAAGATCAACATCTTTGTAAAGTTTGGATAAGAAAATAAAAAATTTATCAATGACTCTCAAAAAGTTTCCTTTTCAAAAATATGTGACTGACGTACAGGTATACGGAGGTACATAGAACGATATTTGTATGAAAAAAAATTTAACAGATCTAAAACGTAAAAATGTCGTATTACATTTACGTCAAAATATTATTACAAATAGAATGAGAAAAAAAAGGCATTTTGAAATCAAGTTTTTAAGTTTTTTTATTAATAGTATTTTATCCGAAAAAAAGAGCCAAATTACAATAGAATATTAAAACTTTTTGTCTATAATAATGATAATAATTATTCCATAACCTAGATTTAATAGAGAAAACAATTACTATGTCTGCGCAATAAAAAGTCAAACGCATGATTTATTTGTTTTAAAGGTTTTACCATATTAATTTCTAATTTTTTCAACTCATTGTACTACGAGAAATTGCATCACAAATTCACATTATAATATTGATGGTCATACATATGGAAATACATTAGACAGTAATTATGTACTTAGAATCTATTTATATCTATTTATATTGCGATTTTATTCTTTTAAAATAATAAAAGACTAAGGATTTTAACAATTCTTGGATTTCTTGATTAATAATAATAATAATAATAATAATAATAATAATAATAATAATAATAATAATAATAATAATAATAATAATAATAATAATAATAATAATAATAATAATAATAATAATAATAATAATAATAATAATAATAATAATAATAATAATAATAATAATAATAATAATATAAAATGATGATTTCTTGGTAGCAGCATTTATTATCTAAAACAATAAAATGATAATTTAAGCCTTTTGCTGCAAATAATGTATTTAATGAAAAAATTTTCGACTATAAGATAGTCCTTGTCAATCTCCTGGAATTTAGCAATGTTCTTCCCCAAAATACCTTTCAATCTTTCTTTTATTTCCTTTCTCTTAATTCTCATTGGTTGTAAATATAATGAGAATTAAGAGAAAGGAAATAAAAGAAAGATTGAAAGGTATTTTGGGGAAGAACATTGCTAAATTCCAGGAGATTGACAAGGACTATCTTATAGCCGAAATTTTTTCATTAAATACATTATTTGCAGCAAAAGGCTTAAATTATCATTTTATAATAATAATAAAAATAATAATAATAATAATAATAATAATAATAATAATAATAATAATAATAATAATAATAATAATAAGTTTATGTTAATTTGTTAACTCTATTTGCTATTAAATTATCAAATTATTATTATCAAAGTAAATTATAATTAAAGTTATAATTAAAAACATTATTTAATAAAATTAATTGTTTTAAAAAATAAAAAAACAATTGTAAAGGAATTACTTGATGAAATTGGATAAATTTGGCATCATTTTATGGAAAAAGTGGATTTTCAGAAAACATTAAAATGAAAATGTCTATTAAAGACAAAATTTAGGGTAAAATGTTATTTTAATGAAATAAATCCCATAAGACTTTCAGGCAAATAGATCTGATAAATTCTATATGTAACAATATCTAATAAAATCAGAAAACTAATGTAAATTGCGCATATTACTAGAGAAGTGAGTTTCTTATTTCTGCACTCTTTCAATATGTTTAAGTGTACCTAAATGATTCCTTCGGTATTGCAGTAAACACTGGTAAAACTTACAAGGATGTGTAACAAAAGATATAATTGGAATACAAAATATTACACGTTAGAAAGAGCTGATACCATGTTTTGATTATAGTTCTTACTTTGGTATCAATAAATTTCTCTATTTTTTGATTTTCTTTAATTATTCCATTTATTTAAATTACTCTGTATCAAAAAGTTGTACAGAAATTTTTGAGAGTTAATGGTGCGCAAAATAATTATATTACTCAGGAAAATAAAAATTTGATAAATGGAATTTTTTCTTTTGTATCTAGTTTCGATTTAATAAATTCGATTTCGTCAAAGAGAGAAACCCAAGGCCTTCAGATTAATGTAAAATTCGTTTATAGGCCGTAGTGAAAAATGAGTTTGATATCCTGGTGTAATTAACAATGGAATGCAAAATATTAAAACTAGTTTGATTATCTTATACTATACTAGGCAGTAAGTATACTTATTTTTATCATAAATTTGTTGATAAATAATCGTGGTTCTATTTATCTTTCAAGCAGTAAAGTTTACATTTATCACAAAGTCCATCGAAACAATTAATTTCTACGGAAATCACACGAAATTCGAGAATGGCACAGTTTGCAACAGTCACCTTATTCAAGATCAAGCGCTCAAGCAAATAATGAACGATATGTGAAGACAATCATAACTGCATAATAAATATATCTGATCAGTAAAACAAAACAAATGTCCAAAAACAAGGATAAAATATAATTAAAATTTATTAAAACTTTCAATATAAAAACATCAAATAAATTGTTTTTACAAACTTTTATTAACGTGTTTGGTTATTCTGTAATCTAAATTTGACGAATTTCTATATATTCGATTAACTTGAAACTTTGTACAAATACTTAGTCATGATGAGAATACAATTTAGTTCGTGGAATATATTAAATAAAAAAATATTGTTTAGTTGTAAGATTTATTTAATTTAACACTAGATTTACTGACATTAGAAGACAATTTGATGGGTGTCCGTAAAAATAGATATATACAACACATTTCCCCTAAGCGAAAATGGCGACAAAGAAAAGGATAGTGATATATTCGCGTATCATTGTGTCATTAATAATCAACATAAAAAAAATTGGAAAAAATGATATTTCTTTTGTATATTTAATTTTAAAAATTGAATCCGTCAAATTGACGGGTTCCGTAAATCTAGTGTTAAGGTAATATAAATTGCATATTTCCAAAAGACAAAATAGCATTTACAAAGTTCATTGAAGCTTATTAGAATTTATTTAAAACGAAAAAAATAATTTCCCTTGGTGCGCAAGCTCTTACTGTATCACTAAAGTGGCCTTCGGTATCCAACACTTTGGGGGTCCCTAATTTAAAGAATAATAATTAATATTTAATATTGGATTACAAAACTGTTTACAAAACTTATTTTTCAGGGATTGCTATTAAAAATATTGTTATTGTTTATATATTGTTAAATAAAATTAACATTTGAAATAATTATAGACTCCATTCTCCCAAAATATTTAATAATTATCTAAGTGTCATTTGATAAAGTTTAATCAAAACCTTCGATTGACGTCAATTATTGACATATACATGAAATATTCAGAAAATGTTAAACATAACCTTTGCATTTATTAAAGTGCTGTTTTAGAATTTCTATGAATAAAAACATCTGTAAAAAATTTACACATTCAAATCGAAATATTATATCGATTTATGTATGTTAAACTACCAAATTTTTTAATTTATTGAAAATGAATTATCTGAAAAGACATTTTAAAAAAAAAGCACGCGAGTGCTAATTATATATTACTATATATTATTTTCTATGAATCGAAAATTTCCAAAAATAAAAGTTATATTCTAATTTCACAAAATATAATTTATCAAAAAATGTTTTATTCTGGTGTTTTATAACAACCGAAATTAAAAGTAAATCTAAAAACAGAGAATATTTAATATTAAACGTTATAAATGAGATATAAAATTTATACAAAGTAGTAATATTAATAATGGTGTGGTATATAAATGAAATGTACCTACAATAGGTGATAATTACTGTCGAAAAAGTTGCAGTGATTTTATAGTTTCTTAAATACCTACAATGACGATGTACTACCACCCCACAGTGCACAATAAATTATATGACAATATCAGTAGCATCTGAATCATAACTTTAAATTTTAATGAAATGGAACACCATTGAGTTTAACAACAAAATCAGTACTTTGTGAATATAAATAAAATATTTACTTTATCCAAATTATATATTATTTAAACGACAATCGTTTAATTTAGGTCTTACACGACTAATAACAATATATCTTCATTTAGTTTTTGATTATATATAAACATCCTCGATAATTATAACAATTAATTGGGAACGATATAACGATATAAGACGAAAACACCAACAACATCTGGTTCCAGTAGGATGACGCAACCACTCATACATCCAGAAGAATAATTAAAATTTTGAAATAATTGGCGATGAAATATGGCAACCTCGTTTACTAGATTTGACTGTGTCCAATTTCATTTTGTGGGGTTACTTCAAGGGTAAGACGTATGTCAACAAGTCACAAAATTTACACCAATTAAAAGAGAATATTAGAGCGGAAATTGGTTTAATTTTAAGAAATTAATAAGAAACACAAAGGGAAAACGCAATGAAAAGAGCGAACGCATGCTTACGTTATCAAAGGTGAAGTAAAAGATAAATAAGTCTACTTTAAAATATTTGGTTTTCGATACGTGTCCAACAATAATGATTCAATAAATTTGCTAACTTTTCTATATTTAGTTAATAAAGAATATAAGAAATTTGAAGACCATTGGGGGAGTTTGAGAACAGTAAATTTCATAACAGTAAACCCATATCGATAGAAACCAAAGTAGTCTATAATATTTCAACAATTTCGTTACATTGTCCAAGATATGTTTCTATTAAACCTAATGATTACATTCCATTTTGTTGATGAATATCTCAATTCAGAGTGAACTTATGTGTTCAGATATAAATATTTTCAATTTACTTCCGAAAGAATTTATTTGAAAATAAATATTTAAAATATTTCACAATAACATCTTAATAATAACTGTCATTTTTCAGGTAGTGTACTTCGATAGTTTATTTTTCTTTCAATTACAAATGTCATGGACAGATGAAATATTTATAGTAACAGCACAGTCTGTATATGAATTTTAATAAAATTTGCACTTTATCAATTTAATCTTAAAAAATAACGGTTTAATAATTCGGATTAATAAATATAATTGAAAAACAAATATGCTGAAAAACAAACCCATGATGTGCTTATATTATGATAATAAAATTAAATTGAAATTTCAAAATATATTATTATTGAAAATTTGCAGTTCAGACAGCTTTGTCCATAGATAAATAATCTTTGGTTTTTGGGAAATTTTCCCAAAATCAAATTCTAGCCAATGAAAGTATTGCCAATGGATAATAATTATTATAAATTACTTATATTCTATTTTTCTATGCTATTTTAAAAAGAAAATCATTTTTGAAATAAATAAATTTTCCAACTCGAAACTTCGTTTATTTCAAATCGTGTTTAAATAAGTAAACGTCATTTAATGTTAATGTTATTTATTTAAAAAAGAAAAGCTGCACGGGACCGCATTGGAAGGAGTGTCAGAATAATAGGATTTAGTGTGCTTCGAAAACGACTGTAGTTTCCTTTTTTGTGGATATATTTTGATAGCGACAGCCTTGTTCAAAGAGTAACGGTTGAAAATACTTATTGTATATAGATGTCTATGATGAGTTCATATTGGACTGAAGCATGGTCGTAAAACAAGACATTCCTCGAAACAGCTGCACACAGAGACTGACACTCATCCTTCCTCTAATGTCTGACTCAGCAATTGTTCATCGCTACATGATAACATTTGGTGTATATACATAGATATTTTTACTTTATTGTCATAGTCAAATTTTTAATAAATACAATGTCAATTGAAAACAAATCAGAGGTGAAAATTGAAAAAAGTTTATATATATCTGGTTGATTTCCAGTTTCCTAATCTCATGTTTTCATTAATTGGGAATGGGGGCGCTAAATTTGTACAATTTTAAAATCCTTAAGATTGGTATTTCCCTTAGAAGTACTCTTAAGAATTAAGTTTTGAAAGTATTTAGCGCTAAGTATTAGGTCAAGAAATCACCATCATGAAAGAGAGTAGGGCCCGGAATTCTTGTAAATGTTAAGGTCAATGCTTTAAGAAGATCTAGTTTAAATCTGAATTCTTCGACAAGTTCTTCTGCGAACACGTGGAAATATTTTAAGTTATGACAATTTTAAAGGAAATTGAATCTTGGATCCACAAAAAGATGCATTTGTTGACAATAGGAGAAAAATAACTACACATGATTTTATAGAATAAACTCGTTTATAAAGCAGGTTTGTATGCAAACAACTAATAGATGATTTATTATTTAGCAGGATTTTTTTCAAATTTTGAATTAAAAAAATTAGTTTTTTATTTTTTGGATATTTTGCAATTTAAAACAAATATTCATTTGATGATGGAAAATTGAAACGCTTTGTGAAATTTAAGAAAACTCTCTTAACTACACATCGGTGAAAAATGCTGCTAAGAAAATCGGATGTAGTTTTAAAGCAGTGTCAACGTTGCCCGAACAAAATTCAAATAGTCTATATGAAGAAGATTATGTGGAAAGAATGGCAATGAGAAACTTTGACTAAATCAACAGTAATTAATATTTTCTTGAAAACCTCATTTGCACTGTCGGATCAATCAAAGAATACCCAGAGATTTTATTGAAGTTGAGGAAGCTGAAATATGACAAGAAATGTGTGAAAATGCCACGAATTCCTTTTATCATCGATTACATGTGCATTTTTTGTGTACAAATTTCAAATGCCTTATCATGTTGCTGCAGTGTTTGGTTTCATATGTGAGGACAACTCAAGATCAGTAGTCAAACAGTAGTCAACGTAATTCTATTTTAATTTGCCGAGATCTATTACATTGTGGTATTTTTTAACTATCATAACTGATACGCATAAAACAAACATTTTTTTTATTTTAATGGTATTACAGAAACACTATTAAATCTAGCAGGATATTCAAAATGCGTTTATTCAAGTATTTAAGGCTTCAATTAGTTTCTATGAATCAAAATGAACATTTTGAATATCCTGAATTCGAAGTCTGATTTTGTGAGAATGGTGTTTTACCCAGTGAAATAAAGTTTTTAAAGTGATATACAATGCGACTTCTAATAACAGATTAGTTTCAAGTGAATCTGGCAGTGACCGATAACATGTAAGATAATCTACCCCAGAACCCAGAATCTGGCTAAATCATATATCACAATCTGTTTATACCGCTCTTTTCAAACTCGGCATATGAGCAATTCATATTATCATTATGTCACCAGATAGGTGTAAGCACAAATAAAGTTTGTAATGGTGTCGAGTGATGGTAAATACCGTTGACATCACAAATTAGCTGAATTCGATTGCAGGTAGGATCGAGTATCCTACATGATACCAATGAAACCAAAATTTAAGATTTTATAAATGATATTAGTATTAAGTTTTTAAAGTGATATCCAATGTGATTTCTAATAGCAGATTAGTTTCAAGTTTATTTTGCTGTCATCAGAACTATGTAAGAAACTAGATCTCAATTAGGATCGAATTCATACCAGATCCCATAATCTGACCACATGAAATATTACACTTCGTAGCACTCTTTCAATGCATATCTTCTCTGTCTCCACAAATAGGTGTAAAAACAATTAAAGTTTTTATCTCTCGAATATTACTAATGCGGATTTTGACAAAGAATTTACACTTGTCACATACCAAGTTGATTTAGTGAAAGAATTATAACTGATAGATTATTGACAGCATTAACATTTTGACCAAAAATGAAAAATAACTTTGTTCATGAAGATTATTTGTCACTTGAATGGCTTCTTTAATAACCATGACTTATGGTAACTAGTGCCCCTCATTGCTTAGGCAAAAAATCGGAAGCGGGAGGAATTTATATGACATTACGTTTCATATATAATTCATAGAACTCTTTTTGAAAATTTTGTTATAAAAAATAATCAATATAAATAATTTATAAGTTAAAAGATTATAAAACTTATAGCCCCCTTGTGCCGGTTTTTCAAATTTTTTCTTCATTAAAAAAGATTCACAACAACGGTTTCTCAATTAGACATGATAAGGCGAGGCCTGATTGTACGACAGGAAATTAAAAGTGGCGTTCAATTATTTAAAGGGCTCCACGTCACCGCCCCCCCCTCTTTTAATAGGATATTGTTTTACACCAAAGTTCAATTGATAATCATTAATAAGACATTAAATAAGATAAGTCAATTGAGCTTTGTTTTGTAAGATATTTATTTATTTATTTAAATATACATAAAATTATTCATTGTTCACCTAAAATATTTTGTTTCTTCAAGCAATTAAGGAAGAATCTTTTAATATGATTATAGTAATTTTTCAAATTACTATAATCTGGTTTTCGAAGTTCCTCGTTAACTGCTTGGGATATTGCAGTAAATCTGTCATTGAAGGTCATTCTGATAAATCCATCAGCCGGGGCAACTTTCCGATTTGATTATATTATTGTGGTTGGATGCATTATCGTGGATCAAAATGATTTCTGTGCCATTCAGTTTTAAATGACTGATATGTTTCCTTTTTAAAAGAGCCAATAATAATTTGTGAATGGATTGGCCCATCTTTAGAAATTGCCAAAACTAGAGAAATATTGGGACCTCGATTCGATTGCCTATTTCTAATCTACCGAATCTCTTGTTCGTCCATGTATCGAATCTATATAATTAGATTTACTGATCCTCCAATCTCCTTCAAGCAGACGTGTAACATATGTCTGCCGAATATCCAATATTCTATTTGAATTCCTTTCTTCAACACACGGCCTGATCCTTTTGGAAGTTATTAAGTGATTATTTATGAACCTGGAAATTGTCTTTGTTGAAATTTCAACATTTTGATTTGTTGCTAAAAAAAATTTCATTTGATTTTGTGTGGCATAATAATTTCTTTCGTCATAGTCGAGTAATTTCTGTCCAATAATTTGTGTAATAATTGTTGGTCGATTGCCTCCTCTTGTTCCAGCGGATAAAATTCCAGTCTTCCTATATTTCATGATGTTGCTTGTTATTGTGTTCCTTTTAATTCCGAGATTATGCCCTAGTTCATAATAATCATGGTCAAGTGGGAGTATTACCTCCGAAATAGAGAGTTGAATTCTAAAGTTCTTTATTTAAATTAATATAATTTTAATGTAATATCTCACATTATATTTTTATCGATTTGTTGGGTTTAACCAACACAAAAGAAAATTTCATAAAAATTATAAATTGTTGCTGAATATAAAAATAGTTAAAAATTCAATTTAAATTCATAAAACAAATTCATAGCAAATTTGATATTAATTTGATTTACCATGTAAATTAAATAAAAAGGAATTTTTACCAGAAATCTTATTCATGCACTGACAGCTTTTCCGTTTAAAACAAAAATCTTTGGTAATTTCAAGACTCAATCGTCTAACAGATTCATTTTGAAATCGAAATTCTTCTTTGACAAATTTATCAAATGGATTCTTAGACAGCGATAGTGACTCAAGGATAGATGAATCAGTAACATCAGAAATAATTCTATGAAATTCATTTTTGGATTCATGATCAGCAACTTTTTTAATCTAGAACTTGAATTAAAACCAATAATTCCATTAAAATACTTACTTTAGCTGGTTGAATCAGAAAATATGGTTTTGTTACTATAGTATTGCAAGCAAAGTCCATTTTTCTCAAATTTTCATTGGATGGTGAAGAATGTAATTTCAAATCGCTTGGTTTAATTAAATTCGATAATTCTAAAGCAGAATTTCGACGAAAAGTATTCATGTTAATTATATTAATAAAAAGTACTGGCTTAAATATATGCCGCAGTACAAATTGTCCAATAAAATCTCTAGCTATTTATATATTTATAAAGTTTAACTAATAGAAAATTTGTTTACATCAGTTGTTTTAATATTCAGATGCAATCTAATTTTGTAATTAATATATATAATTGCGAATATATTTGAGTAAGAACTGTGATATTCATAAATAAATTAACAAGTAAATAACATGATTTTAAAATTTAATTTCAATATTCTTAATTTGAAGATATTCAGAGTATTCTTAGAATGTTAATAGTTTAGATTGGAAAAGGACTCTTGATCTGCTTTATCTTGTTTAAACGAAAAACAATTGAACCCCAACTAAATAGAACTTAAATTATTGATAGGCTTTACCCGGTTTCAATCACTGTAAACATTTATTGGATAGCATAAGGATGGCGAAACCGTCACTTTGACCCGGAGAAACTGGATTTGACGATCATTAAAAACACTAACAAAGTTTTCGTTTTACTTATATTTTTAATATAAACCAGAAACTAAACATTGTTGGATATACGATAAAGACAACATTTTCTATCCACTCATCAACTTTCACTACCCCATCTTTTTACTGCGATACCTAATGTTTCGGTTATCACTAATCATCCGTCACAAGTGATGCTGATCCTGTGCATTATTGAGTGGCTGTCAGAAAAAAGTGAGTCCCATCACTAGAGCTGATAATGTCCTGGTGCGTCTTTGAGTTCTTGAGCTTACTGTAGAAGGTACTGTGTCCTAATAACTCATTGTCCCCTTATCACCAAAATTCCTAGCAATACATGATATTAACGCTAATCTCTACTTACTTTTCATCTCCGATCAAAGATTTTCAATAATGTTATTCAGCAATAATAGCAAATATCATTTGTTTATATAGTCGAGAAATTTCTTAGGCTGTCCAGCAATGCGCGCATTTTTGAGCGGTCTCAGTTGACTTTGAGCGTTTTTCCCTGGGTGTGGGTTATTATTAGACTTTTCTGTGGAATCCGGTGGTATTATTGGTAAGATCAGGAACCGCTAGAAAAAGCTAATGTTCATGGAATAAGGGCTTTGTAACGAATCCTTCGTCGACGTGTCGACCCACTCTCAGAATGGCGATCTTCGGCGTTTGATCTGCGATAGTAACTTTTAAATTTCCTATAGTCACCTTATAATCTTCAATCTGCTTTAGCCGCATCGAAATCATTTTGTCAAATTTTATTATGTTGGTAAATTATCGCTATACAAATATCGACAATAGAAAAAAATCAATAGAAAATTTAAAATAAATTATAGAAGAGTAATCTCGAAGAATAAAAAATTAAACAGAAGAAAGTGAACGATTCAAAAGTTAAACAGATCAATTCCTAAACACAATCTTAAGGAATAGCTGAAGATTATTTAAAGGAAACAAACGATTGAAAGGCCGAACAGTTCTATTCCCGAATATAATTTAAAGAACAACTAAAAATTATCAGGAGAAAATATACGATTTATAAACTGAATCTTCCAACTTCTAAATATAATTTAAAAGAAAACTGAAATATTAGTGAAAGGACATAAACGCTTTAAAAGATAAATCATCCAGATCCTTCACTTATATCGAAATCGATTTCGACTGTGATCCCCTGTCCTAAATTGTTCTACGACGATCCACAAATCTACTTGATAAAAAAAGCGAAAATAAACGACCAAGAAAATAACCAAGGTTGCTTTAAATTTTATTATTTAAATAAAAGTTGTTATTGTTTAGTTATCATTCATTTTTATTTGTGTTTGGTAAGCACGCAGATACACACGCACCCCGATTGTCCCGCCACAATTTTTAACGGAGACTCTGTCGGGCACATCAAATTTTCTAACAGACACACACACACTCATCAACACAAATATAATACAGTCAATATATAACACTAATATATTACACTATATATAGCACTATATATTGCATAATACCACATCCAACCATAATAGTCTGCATACATAATATTAAGTTGTTCATCGCACTTAAGTCCAGTGGGCCGTGTGTAATGAACGATTTTTTTTCTGTAATTTAATAGATCTATAAGCATGAAGACAACACAAGTGAAATCAATATCTAATCTACACACTTTTATGGTATAGGACACTAAGAGCTCGTTATCCTAATGTCCAGTGAGCTATAGGTAACGAGAATTTAAACTTCTCTAGACTCAAATTTCTAACAGAACTCCATAACAACATCAGAGTGATAATAAGCATATAGGTAGAAGGCAGATCATCGTGCTTAAATGAATAAAATTGAGGCCGATCCCTATCAAAATTTTAAAAGGTCAATTTTAACTTCAACTTTAAGGGAATATATGGATAAAATTAAAGATATATTCTTGCCAAATAACTGTGCGAATCAGTTTATCTGTCAGTATAACAAATTCCAGGAACCAAATGAATGTAGATCCAAGTTCAAACATTTCAGGACTAAGGATAACTATTGAGTGAAAATTAAACGCGGATATGTGCCAAAATTTCTACAGTTAACATATAATGCTTTCCTTAAGATAGGAAAATAAAACGAGATTCGGAATATGCGAGGAGTCAAATTGTCAATAAACAAATATTAAATTCAAGATTCACTAGTTTTTTAATCAAAATAAGAACAGGACAACGAGAGTAAATCTCCGTTCGAACTTATAGGAATTGTTGTCAGGAATCAGTGACAAACTCCCAAGCAAGAAACATGAGAATTAATTCCTATCTAAATTGTTTATACTTAACACTGAATTCATTTTAAATAGGCTCATGGTCAGTAAAATCCGGCTAATCAAGGTTTGGAGTTAGAAAGTGAATGTTTACTAGACTCACCATTAACGTATGAATTTCGTTGGAATTTATATTCCACCATAAGATTGAAAGACCCTACCTGCCCCAACCCGCCAACAACGATCAAAAATGACGTGAAAAATCAATTAAAAACACCAAATTCACAATAAAAATTTAAAGGAAAAAATATTAATTAGAAATCAAAGAAAATTAAAAAATGAATATTTCCGGGGAAAACTGGTATGGGCAGATGCTAAATAATGAGACGAGTTCAACTATAATAAAATAAAATCACTGGGGGGTCCCTTGAAGAAATAAACTACAAAAAACAAAAATTAATTAAAAATTAATTAACTAATGGAGAACCCGAGCTAATGGGAAACCCGAGACAATAGAAAACCCGAGCGATTTGAGAGAACCTGAATTATTAATCATATTAGGAAAGGCGATTAAATTAGCCGAATAAAATTAAATTGGAGCGAGCCGTCAAAGGAAACGGACAATTTCCTTAAAGCGAATTAGAGCTACAAGAGGAAGCCCGGGGGAAGTTGGATTCAGACTAATTTGTCAAAGTAAAATCAATTACAAAATGGGTATAAAAGCAACTGCCAAGAAAACAAAATTGCCAGTTGGTCGAAGAAAAAGAAAACAAGAAGTTCAGCGAGAGCGACAAATAAACGTTAAAGTTAGTAGCAATTAAATAATTTAAATCGAACGTACCAGAAAGGGACATCTCCCGTTGAAAAATTTGTCCTTGCGTGAGATTTATAGTCTATTGAAAAGTGCAGACCAAAAAGGGTTGTATCAAGTGTGGTTA
This sequence comes from Schmidtea polychroa, assembly GCA_959609185.1. Lineage (NCBI taxonomy): Eukaryota > Metazoa > Platyhelminthes > Tricladida > Dugesiidae > Schmidtea > Schmidtea polychroa. Next base: position 49,815 of record CAUHTR010000340.1, on the reverse strand, counting down.
AATTAATAAAAAGTGTAACTAAAGTGTAACTATATCGGTCTTAAATAAAGATTTTGTGTTGGGTCGTTTATTTATTTTGAAAAGAATACAAAGGAGTCAGACAGTAATACCGACTTACACAAAATACCCAACAAATGCAAGAAAAGTTACAAAACACCACAAGATAGACAAATTCGAATGCAAAGAATCTCGAATTACAGATCACTCCACTGATCTTCGATTAACGTGACCACTTGCATAATAATAAGCTTACTTGTAGTTATTCATGTTTCTAAATCGAATGTATGGATTTCCATCGGTTTAATGTCGACTCACTCAATAGCATGAGGAATAAGACATAAATAAGCAGACTTCCCATGGTTGACGTCATTAGAATATGGAATAAAGGGATCTAATAGAAGTCGGGCACAGGCCTTCTATTGGCACCCCACGAAATCATTTGAATGCTCGAAAATTATAGTGTACATTATAGTATACACTCATGCGACACATTACCAACGTCGATCGCTCAACGGGTGTACAGTAGTTAACCAAGTCGTTGTATCTTTGGTTGCATCGGAAACGACACGGACGGGTAAAATGTGGATTACCTACGACCCACCATATATTAGAAAAGGAAACCGAACTTCAATCTTTCAGTAAATATTAGTAATTCTAATTTTATAACAATGCTAAAATGACATCATAATAAATGCAATGAATGATTATATAAAACATAACAGGAATTAGGCCATATTTGTCCTCGATTAAAACTCATAGTTATATGTTTCGTGGGCAAATCTCCTTCCATTTCGATTTCTTTCTTCAATCCTTCTGTTTGCACTATTATTTTTTAATATCTGCCTTTTCTTAAACCTTGAATTTTATATATTTCTTCATTTATTGGCCATCTAAAACATTTCCCAACCAAAACAATTTTAATTCGTCATCCTTTAAATTATGTCTCAAAAGCATTTGGCCAACATTCAGCTGCTAAGTTTTAACTTTTCGATAAGATAAAGAAGCGTTCAAATCTGTTGCTAAATTTATCGGTTTCATAACTGAAGTTGTTTATAATCATTGATTGCTTATGATTCTTCATATTTCTTTATTGGTTCTATTGCAAAAAAACGCTATTACAAACGTTGATTTGAGATCATCCGATATTTGCGTTGGTTTAAAAATTTTCTTTCAACTTCAATAAATTTTTCTAAATCGCCTTTTAGTTTAAATAATTCTGGTGCCTAAACTGTATCATTGGTCAAGCAATTTAGATTTCGAATAAAACAATATATATTATATAAACGGCATTACGAATTGTTGGAGAAATGAATTTTTCATATTTTGAGCAATTCGTCATAATTGATTAATTCATTGCACATTACAATCATATATTGATAATTCTAAGTGTTGATTACTCATTTTCAGCGAATATAAATCCTTTCGGATATCCGCATCGTATTTCATCATGTTGTTATAAGTTGTCTCATAAATACCAACAGTTTCCATTTCCAAGAAAGATGGTTGAAACATTGATTCAGGACAACGGAATCATTCATTTCCAATAGTCAAAGTTTGTCCATCTGGAAGTTCGTATTAATAATCAAGAGCAATATACGAAAGATTTACTTTAATATCTCGAACAATTTCTCTTTCGGCAGTGGTTCTAAAACTGTAACTTCTGTCTGTCATAATTTCTTTCTTTGAAACCATTAAAAATTATAAAAACTGAACCTTTTTAAACAAATTAAACCCTAAATCATAAAATTCCAAAAACTTCCAAAAAAATCCATTTCAAAATTCCAAACAAAAATCCAGAATACATTGCTTCGCGTCTGTGTGCGCACCCAGACTGAAATACGATACACCAAACACCACTGAGAACCATTTCCTATAATATAACAAAAAAATTAATAATCTTACATTATAGAAACATACATACTTACTTTGATTTCACATTGATGTTCTCATTTATAGCTCAATGAGATACATCTTATATTATAGAAATCTGAAAAGTGGAAGGAAAATTAAAAAATGCACACAAGCACAACACATAATAAAAAACACATACAAACTTTTGATTCGTAAAATTGTAACGATGAGATACGTTTCTATAATAATTCTATTTTAGACAATTTTTAAGAAAAAAAGATCGTTGAAAATTTTTTAAATTACATTTTTAATGAAAATATCAAGAGCAGATGAATTTGATTCAAAATCTTTTTACTCCAGATTTGATTTCCTTTAAGACGGGATGCAAAATCAATAAAGAATAACCAATAAGTATAAAAATTAAATAAAATTAATAATTGAATATTGTCCTTGCAGATATTAAAACATGGAAGTCTTAGAATAATAAATACCGACAAAGAAAAAGCTTTTGATAGTTACATGATAAAATAATTATTTCAGAAATATAAATCAAAAATGAGTTTTTCAAGTCCATATCATTATTCAGCAAATGGACAAAGTGGACTCACACTATAAGCTATCGAGAAAGCACGTTCGATAACTGAAAGAGAAGTGGCTGACTCACATCTACCTACTCTGATATTACCATTTAGGATATCTAAATAATTGTTAAATGTATAAAATGATCAAGAGGAAATTGTTTCAAATGACGAATATATTTTTCCAGAATTCTGACATGCAGTAGTAAGAAAATGATATTGAAAATGAAAGGAAAATAACAAAAGCAGAAAAATTAAACAATGAAACACAACAAGGTCGTTCATAATTAACAAATACAATTTAAAAAGAGAAAACACCACAAAAGCAAATTAGAATATGAAGATTTTGATTTATCTCGACAGCTTATCTGAGATAACGAATGGATCACTGGCAAAGTCTAAAATAAAAAGGGAGACAATCAAATAAAATTATATACCTTGACAGCCGTCATAGATAATAAAGGAATTCTGGATGACTCAAAAGAATGTGCTGGAAGGGAAAAATAGAAACAAAGGATTTATCTGTAATTATAGTTAAATGGCACAATATAAAAGTGAAACACAACTTTGATTATAATAAAACAAAAAAAGAAAAGGACACGAAAATCGAATTTAATTGAAACAGTGAAGACAAATTGAATTACAAAATTTTTGGAGAAATCAAGGTCTGATCAGAAAAGCAATTCAAATAAATAACTAAGTTATTTATCTCGAGTATCGAGTATTTTAAAGTTCAAGCAAAGGGAGCAGAAAAAATTGATTTTGTTGAGTATGTATTTGTAAGTCGGTCCTTTCTCTGACTCCTCGTGTCCTTATTTTACCAAATCAATGAAAACTCAACACAGAATAACTTTATTTGATTTTTATCACAATTACAATTTGTCACTATTTGCACCTTTCTCTCAATTTAAATTTGGTTCGCTAAGGTAAGAAACCCAAAGGGCAATTACCTTTTACCTTTTACAATTTACCTTGCTCATTTCTAAGCTCTCCTTTTATACTGTGTCTAAGAGGCCAATTATCTAGCAAAATGAAATTAATTGTTTCCCCGGGCACCCTAAGTAAATTTTGAAAAGTTTAATAATTATTTTAATTTATTTACCCTGCCATTATAATTCGAATTGTTATTCCCTTATCTGGTGTCTCGGGTCTCACTGTGCATCGGGTTTTCTTCAGTGCTGGGGTTTCCCATGGGCTCGGGCTTTCCATTGGCTCGGGCTTTCCATTACAGATTAATTAATTTGTTTTTCCTTATTAACTTTTTCTATGATCACCCTATTACATTTTTATTATGCTTTCTAACCTCGTCTAACAATTTGGCATTCAACCATACCCGATACCCCCGTTTAATATTGATTTTTAATTTTCATTAAATTTTAATTAATTTTGTACTTATATTGATTTTACCAATTTTTGTTCTGCTTTCTGGTACCCTGTGAAATTTATTTTGTTTTTGCTCTAACCCCAACCATTTTATTGTAATTAGGAGCAGTGATTGAGTGGTTGTAAATTCCAAGTGTTATTGAAGAGGTGCTATTTCTCGCAAAGCGTTACAATAAGTACTGAAACTGTTTTAATATCGAATCATTTTGTGTCAATGTAAATTCTAATCAATTTTATTCATTATTAAAATTTGTTAAGAATTCGCCTTTGTTGTCAATTAATCCACACTTTTGAATCAGTTCAATAATTGTAAATTTCAAAAAAAACTAGTTTCGAATTTATTGTTTGGCTATTAATAAACAGGGATAGATAATTCTGACTTCGCACATACAAGGTATTGTCATAAGTTAATAGGCCCCCATAGCATAGAAAAATGCTTAACATCATTAGTAACATCGTATTGCAAGAACTATATTAAAGTTAAAATACAAAATTTACATGGCCCTATTTTAGTCATTGTGCGAAAGCCAAAAATGATTGATTCGTACCTTCCCAAGTTTTAATATTTTTGACAAAGACGCATTAAATCATATATAAAATTTGTAAAATTTTAAATAAAGTCAAATCAATAACTAATCAATAATTTATTATTATAACATTCAGTTGTATAATCGTCTTTATATTTTTATGGAGAATTTTATTCATGATAATAATTTCGAGTTTATCATTGACATATTACTAATGTATTTTAAAAGATCATTAAGCAAGAGTTATCACCTCTTAAAAGTATAGACTATCGCATGTTCGGAATATATTCAGTACTCAGTCTTAGGGCTGGAAAGATCAAAACAAACTACATTCACTGCAATATGTCGAGGATTATTAAAACATAGGTTTTCCCCTGGATCTCAAACTGGATCAGATGATTGTGTTAATACTTAAATTATTACTGGTGAACAAATTATTTGCTTCGCTCATGGAGAAGCTCTACTCAATTGTTATATTTATATTAAATGTGAACATCCAATGTGAAACGCAACATCTCTGTTATGATATAGGGAGCTATATGGTTCACTTTAAAATCAAAGCTACAGCTTTGCCAAGGATATATCATCTCCACACCCTACCGTCAAATACTTTATGAGACCCTCCTCATCTATGAAACGATAACATATCAAGAGAAAATTAACATTTTATGAAATATGATGCATCTTGCACATTGCACGACTACGAAGGTATAGTTAGAGGAACATGGGATATCCTATCTCAAATAGAGTACACAATCACCAGATGTGAATCCCATTAAAAATGTTTGGTTTCTCTTGAATAAAGTCCTAAGAAAGCGACAATTCAAGCCTACTGATTGCCCTTTAAGAAGAATGGGAAACTATCAATAGACTTATCAACTCAATGCAGCAACGTGTAATTTCTCTTTAAAATGATAAGGAAAATCTACCAGATATTCGAGAGCGCAATATAATCGTTTTTCATGAGTGTAAACATTTATAATTTCTTTCAGGTGTCCATTTACTTATGACAATGCACTTTATATATAATGTAAATTCTATACTTTCCTATTTATTAACTGATCTTCCGAACAAATTATCAACGTTACATTGCTTTAAGTGCGGAATTAAATTTCATAAAAAGTTATGAAATTTGTCAATTATGCCTTATTTGAAAATTTGGAACACATTTAGAACGACCAACCGGACATAATACATTCATTATATATTAAATAAAAATTTCCCGTAGGGTTAATAAAAGTAGAAACAAAGGTCTATTCAATAGTATTCGAATTTATTCGCATCTCGCATCCAAAGGCTTAACTCACTTTCATATTTTCCAAAGTAGGTAGATATAAGCCCCATGGACCACTATGAATGCACCTCCGTAGAAATTATCGTAGAAATTAAAGTGTAATTTTCGATTTTAAAGTAAATTTTTTTATTAAGTGCAAAGTGCAATTCTCAATATTTTTTTGGTTATTCATAATGTAAAACCTTACACGAAAAAGATGTGTTTTCTTTTCATTAATCAATTACCAAATTAAAATGGGTTTTTTAATAATTAAACATACTTTTCTATGTAGTTTTCATCGATTTTAAATAATTATATTCATGATTATTTTTTCATTGGCTGTCCTCTCATATATGTTTCCCTCAAAGAATATTGATTTTTATTTTTCAAACTAATTTTATGTGCTCATCCAATCAAATCCACTCATTACAAATCGATAACAGACAAATTATTATTAAAAAGGAAAATGATAATTTGAATATGTAATTATCGATTAACCATTTCACTCGACTCCATAATGCCCACAATGAGGTATAGACAACATTACCAACTCATAGATTATTGATATTATTATTATTATTTATTCTTTTAAATTAAAATCTCTATCAAACAGCTGTCCAATCATTTTGACGCATTCTTGACTAGCAATTTCACACTCGCGGCTCAAAAGTACAAAATTCAAAAACCCATGAGGTATGTCATGCATCACTTTAAATGAAACCGGAACTCCAACTTGATCCAGGCGTTTGCACAGCTCCACACAGTCATCCAATAACGGGTCGAAATGAGATCCCTAAATTGAAAAAAACAAAACAACAACAGCCGATAAAACTTATTGTGGAGATAAAAGTCAAGACTAACAATAACAGATACTGGAGGTAGTTTGGAAAATGTTTCGTCGTCAGCCATTAATGGAGACATTAACGGGTCGTTTGGAATTTTCGCTAGACGAACTTTAGTCAATGGAGAAGATTTTTCATTGGTTTTGTTTAATATATCCATCACACGCTGGGCGTCATTCACTGAATTGAATGATTAATTAGTTAGCCTTTTCTAGCATCAATCAAACCATCAATTGAACTATTGCTTTCTTTTTGTTTTAATGAAGTCGGTGCTGAATTGTCTAGAGAAACCGTCGAATTTATATTCATACTGTCGATTTCACTGATGAATCGCTTTTCGTCTATTCCAACATAAGCTTAATAGGGAAATCCAGAATGAAATCCAGATGAAAAGGAAAAACTATTCATATTTAGCCATGACGGAAAGTAGCAATTATATAAAAATAAGCCAATGTGTTACGTAATTAATCGACTGGAAATAATTTCAATTTTTACAAAAGCCTTTTTTATTTTCATAATTTATTTATAATTAATTTCAATTTATTAAAATATTATTTTAAATAAATTTAACCTATTGATTTGAATTATATTAAATAATCATTATTATAATTATATTATAATCATTATTATTTTTCCCAGATATTAATAATACTGTCTATAAAATTAAAAATTATAAACCATTTATATAAAACATATAAAAATTATAAATTGGTACTTAAACATGTGTAATAAATAAAGTAACAAGACAGACTTTCAAGTGAGAATAAATAATCGAAAAAAGTCATTTTTGGATGAAATTGATGAAGGGACAATAAATGATATAGAATATTATAGAAAGTAACTAAAACAATGGCAAAGTTTGAAAAGACTGGTCTCCATATTGGCTAAAATAATTTAAAAAAGATTTGTAATTTAAAGAGAAATAATGACGTTAAAGGGATATTTCTGCCCTCATCAATCTTCAGCTATCATAAAGGACACCGTGAAAACCATGCTATTGTCGAGTAAAAAAAGCGCTATGTAAGCATTAATCTTAATTGTTTAAGATTTAGTTTTTGACTATATATATGAAAAACATTGCTTTATTGAAGCAGAAGCTATTTGTCGACATCAAGAAATAAATTAAATGTGGAATAAGCTAACCGCAAAAGCGAAAAATCACAAAGATCTTATTTTGGGTAAACACAATTATTTCTTCGGTATCTTCAGATAAATTGACTTAAGATGTAAAAGATGAAAAGAATGAATTAATCGTAAAAAAACGAAACTTGATCGATATTTAGAGTGGCATTTATGAAAATATAAACGGATTTACTGTTCGAATGAGCTTTCTCGCAGCAATGAGATTGATGTATAAAGCTAAAACTGTTGGAATTATGATAACTACTTCTCATAATCCAGAATATGATAATGGGATTAAGTTTGTTGATCCAGATGGTGAAATCCTCACAAGGAAATGATAATAATTCATTGTCATGGAATTTCGATGACATCAATTTGCAAAATAATGTCATTTTCAGACACAATTTTTGCAATCGGATTCGGAAATTATAGAAATACATGCTATGTTAATTCATTGCTACGAGTATATTTCAATATTGCTATGTTTGGATTTCCTATTGAGGATATTCCCGAGGAAGTCACTATCAACAGGATCAATGGTGGTATATGAAATATTACTTAACTATCAGTCATTTGTGGGATTGTTATATTATAAGAGGAATGCAGTCAGGGAGCATAACATATTTTATTATTGTAAATTTTAAATTTTCTATCATTTTATAAACAAAATTTTATTATTTAGATTCAAATTTTAACCGAAAAAAGATGTTTGAATTTTTTGTTTTCATCGATTTTTCCAGTATCTACTCAATATATATTTTTCGGTTTCGTTTATTTTATTTAATAAATTTCGTTACAAGACCATATTAAAATCTTGAGAAGTTATTTGTTTTCAAAATTTTGATTTTTAATTAAATAATAAATATAATAAACTCCAATTAGAATTCTATATATGTATGTGAATATGATAATATAATATAGCAAAAAAAATAATTGAAAATAAAAATATAAAATAAAATTAATATAAAAATAATATAATATAAAATAAAAGAGTATAAAATAATATAAAATAAAATAAAATAATATAATATAAAATAAATAATATAACATCATATAATATAATATAAAATAATATAAAATTAAATAATATAATATAAAATAATATAAAATTAAATAATATAATATAATATAAGATTAAATAAAATAAAATAAAATAATATAAATAAAATAGTACAAAATTATATAAAATTATATAAAATAAAATAATATAATATAAAATATAATATAAAATATAATATAAAATATAATATAAAATATAATATAAGATTAAATAAAATTAAATAATATAATATAAAATTATATAAAAAATATAAAATATAAAAAATATATAAAAACGAGATGATATAAATAATAGTATGAAACAAAATATAAATGATATATACATATATAATATAAGAATAAATACCTAATAAACAACGAGCCAAAATTCCGACCGGGAGCAATGGATCAATAGATGCTAACAGCCTGGCAGGAGAAGGAGTCATGGTTACTAATACTGGAATATAGGCTAGAAATATTGCATCGGGGATCGGAGCATCACATTTTATTGATTTCAGTGTAGAGCACAAAGCTAAATTTGCACCAGCAGAATCCCCACAAAGAACAACCTTAGCGTCACTGGTGCATCCCAACTGACGTCGATTTCGAATAGCCCAAGAAACAGCATAGAAAACCTCCTCTAACGCTCGAGGGTATGGAAATTCCGGAGACAACGAATAATCGATTGATAATATTGGACAATCCAATTGTTCAGCCCACAGTCTCAAATATGTCTAATTATAATTCAATCTATAAATAGCAATATATCTATATTATTTTCCAGATTGCATACATCGTGAGATTTCGCAGATTGGGCAACGAATCCACCGCCATGGCAATGAATAAGTAATTTCTTGGATCGTTCTTTGTATGTATAAGACTTGGCGCTAAAGCTTCTAATGAAAGATGAAGTGTCAATTGTCATGTAATCATTTGACTGTTTTCTGTCGATCCAATTGAGACCTTCCCGAATTTTCAAACTGATTAACCTTAATTTTATACTTGGAGTGGAACTTGTAGGGTTTTTTTCTGTAGGAGGATAGATTGTTACATTTGTAGGTTTTGTTGGATCTAGAGGAAATGCATTCATTATATTGACGAATTATTTACTTCAAGGAAATTATCCTCTTCTTAAACTGTATAAAAATATATGGAAACAATAATGATGTAATAGTCATGATTTAATGAGTTAATTAAATAATTTCAATAAATTCCTCGCTGATTGTTAATTTGGTTGTTAATTGGTTGTTAATTTTGACACTATTTTAAATATATTATAAGCCAATGTTAAACAATTGCTTCGTAATTTAATATCGAAAATCGTGACTCATCTGATCAAAACATAGATTCACCTGTAGAAACATAAAACTAATTGGTACAGTATATTTATTGGACTCCACATCTTTGTATAAAGAGTATCTGATATCTGCGAATTTAGGAATGGCAATGTATTTTATTGGATACGACTCTCCTGATTTTGTGTTGTTTGAATATTCAATTGCGTTGGTGCAATCTCCATGATCCGAGCGTAATTGTTTATGTGAACTTAACGTAATCATTGACTGCAATCTGAGATGAAAATTGAATTTCAATGATTTCCATGAAAATTTTCCAAGTATTTATGAAGGTCACAGACACGCATAATAATATATATTAAAACTATATAGTACACCTAATTCTGTTTTTACACGAATTTGATTTAACACAAATTAAAAAGAATTTTTTTACTCCTTTTACACGAATTGCTTTTTTTAACACGATTTTTAATATTCTATGAATTTTTTTTTGATGTTCTATTAATTTATTTTATTTTCATTTTTCTCAAATTATGTATACATACATGAATATATGAATATCTTTATAACTTTATAATGGTTTAACACGAAACCAAACACAATCTTTAATAACTTATTTCGTTCTAAAAATTTCTGAATTATTAACACAGGAGACTAGTGATAATAATACAAAAATAATTTCCCAAAACGATGAACAAAATAATCCGAGTGATAGCAGTGATATTGTAGTCTTACGCAAACGTATACGTGTGTCAGAAAATGATAATGAATAAAAATTTGTTATATTTATATTATTTTTACTTTTTTATATAAATGAATTTCTGATATTATTTTCTTATTTCCAAATCATAATTTATTTTTTATATAACATATTTAATGAATTAAAATGTGTAAGCACGAAAAATAAATTCTTTTGTGAACTCTAAAGGATTTTTTTATATTTATTATTATACTTTTGTTGGTTTTTTAGGTATGGAACCAATCTACTATTTTTCCATTCAGGCAATACCTTTTTTTACACGAATTTTTTAGGAACGTATCTATTGTGTAAAAACAGAATTAGGTGTATTTATTTTATCCAGCGGTGGCCTATTTTAAAAGTCGATTTTAATTAAACTAAATAGTGTGTACGTGTGACATACTTATTTATTTATTAAATCTATATGACCTACTTATTTGTTTATTAAATCTATATGACCTACTTATTTTTTTATTAAATTTATATGACCTACTTATTTAATAACTATATATAGACTGTATATAGAAGTCGGAGGCACTAAATCTGCCGAATGAGTAACAATTTATTATTTTACAATAACTTATTGAGAATCTTTATGGTATTTATTATTCTGGATATTGACTTTTTGAGTCGAATTACTTATAATTTATCAAATTTTATTAAATTTTTATATTAAGCTATTATAATATGTTAAATATTAAGTTATTTTATTTAAATTAAAATTATTAATTTGATTTCTTATCTTAATTTTAATCGACAATATGACATTTTTATTTCAGTATAATTTAATAACCTATTGTAAAATTTGATTGTAAGATTAAATGTGTTATTGTATTCTTTTTATTTGTAATGTTTGTAAAATATGCGTAATAAAATTATAAGTAAATCATTTTAATTTAAAAAATTGTGTAAAAATTCAATATTTTTAGGATTCACAACTCCGAAAGTAAAAATTTCAGAAAATGTTGTCATTGGATACATATTTTTGTTGTCACTAAAAGTTAAACATGAGCAACTTTACACAGACCGGAAAAAATGGGGTGAGTTCGGTAAACAAATACCATATAAAAATAATTTCCACTTTTTTGCCAACTTGTCGGTTATGATTTGCGGAAAGTGTTAATATTTGTGTGAACTACTTCAATAGGGTTCTATTCAGTCATTTTGAACAGACATCCATATTTTATTTTCGCTTTTGCCAAGTAGAAGATAATTTTTCTTTTCTTTTGTTGCTTAACTTTTGACACTTGAAAGCCGGTTGGAATTTCTTCCAATTTGGTCATTATGGCATTAGACACCTGATTGTCGATTACACTACATCTTTCCTGACTGCGTAAGCTTTTTCATTTTATTTATGAAATAACAGCAGCTCTGTCCAGCGGCAAAATAACACATTTTCGAAATCCAGTGATGGCATTTTTTAGCGATGGTTCAAGCTCGTCGAGCAAAAGTGACATCAGCATGGGAAGTTTTATTTAGGAAACACTAGCACACATCGCCCTTCGTGTAGTTTCTAGTTGATGAGTAGTACTCACTGAGTACCTATCGTCAGTACTTTTTCAAAGCTCCAAATCAATTACGTCCAGTGGTTGACATAAATGTGTCGTATTTCGTTGCACCTTTTAATCACTTCCTCAGAAAATAGGAACTGAGATTATCTCCAATAAGACCTTTCTTACTATGTAGCCGATGGCAAAAAGGTAAAAATTTCAGTAACTGTATTACCACAAGAACATATTCATAAGAAAGGGTGTACTTTTGTTTTGAAAATATGTGTCATATTTCTATTAGTTTGTGAACGTGCGCATATACTAGATAGTTATTCTGGCATGAAAGGTTATGTTATTAGTGAATATTGATCAATTTATTAATCATTAATATTTCAATAAATTTTTAAAGTTAAAAAAATGTCGTTGGAACTAGAAAAGCAGCTAGGTGATAAGGACATTGAAAGGTTGTTTTGTGAAAGTGATAGTGATCATATTGCGGAAGAATCGATTAATGAATGTAAATATAGTAGTGTGTTCTGAGGAAATAGAAATGATAGTAACTGGGGCAAATCCTGGGAATCAGTCTGATTTGAAAGTAGAACTTGAAGGACTTAGAGTAAGTTCAGCTTCTACAAATACTAAAAATTAAACGCCGCAAATATATCCTTGGGAATTTGATAACAATTTTATACCGAAAAGCTTTACATTGAATAATAATTATTCAGGTATAAGAAGCGATATTAAATTGTTATCATTATCTAGATTGTATTGAGTAATTGAACAATGTGAATAATCTTCAATTAAATTGATTTACTTTTATAGAATGTATAGTAATTTGCTGGGAAGTATATATTCAATAAAATGAAAGAATTGTTTTGAATATATACTTTCCATCAAACGGCTTGTTATCATTTAATTTTTTAACATTGAATTAATACTGCTACCAAGAAATCATCACTTTATAATTGAAATATATGTTTTCATGGTATTGAATTGTTAATATTTTAATTTTATTAATAATCTCATTGCTTCAACGTATTAAGGTAGATGTGAGCTCCGGAACCACTATTTGTTATTGCGCACTGGTTACCAACATACCCCTTCCCCTTCAAGGTCAAGTCACGATTATTGATTTTTAAGTGCAAATTTTGCTTTTTGGTTTTATCTCGCTGTAGCCCGGGAATTTGAGATTTTCATAGTTAATTCGGCAAAAATATAGAGTTTACTGACCACAACATTTTCGTATCTCTTCAAACATTTTCTGGTGAAAAATTTAAATTTTTCAAAGAGAAAAACTTAACTAAAAAAGAATCTTTCAGATTTTTGGAAATCTTTACAAGCCCTACAACTTTACTAACCACGACTTGTTCAAAATTTCATTGGAAGATCATCAAAAATACATTAAACACAAATATTTTGTACCTTAAATAGCGCCAGACTTCGGAACCTTATCATGCAAAGGTTTCTAAATTTTCCTTTGTAAAATGTTAGAACTTTGCGAGAAGTACATTTTTGTTAAAGGAATATTTTCGTAAAAGAAGGTTAAAATCACTTTTGAAACTCAGTCTAATTTAAAATTTTTAAATTCCCGCCATATGAATTATCAAGCTCCCCCTTTCAAGATCAAAATTTAAAAAAAATTAATATTCACGCTATGAGTTATCGAGCACTCCTCCTTCTTTATAACATTGAAAAAAATTGTTATCATTTTCAGGATTGAATTGAAAAATAAATACGCGTTTTAATGACGCATATTAAATAATTTATAAATAATAATAACAAATATTATCAAATAATAATAATAATAATAATAATAATAATAATAATAATAATAATAATAATAATAATAATAATAATAATAATAATAATAATAATAATAATAATAAGTCAAATATATAAAATAAATAAAATTAACGGCTCTATTACTTAAACTACTGACATGATCACCCATTTTTTATAGATATATTCATGATATTACGGTCATAAATTGAACTTTAAACAAATGTGATCGAGATCAAATATGACGATTTGAATTTAAAAATGAACTAATTGCATTCGTGAAAAATATATGGGAAAATCGAAATAATCATAATAAAGAATAACAAACTTTCATTTTAAAATATTGATTAAAATAATAACAATTAAATAAAAATAACTAAACTAAAATCCCTTGTGGGAACTGTAAATGGAATTGGAGGTAAATCGAAATTTACAGCCACCTCAACAGGAGGTAAAATCATATTAGGAGCTTCTAAAACTAAAGGATGTTCACCGAGATTCCAGAATTGTTTGGTGAATTCAACAGTGGCATTTTTAGTAATAGAACTCATTAACTGGCCACGATTTTCAGGATTCCAGAAACAACTGACACTTTGGTATACTGTGTTCACCATTCCTCGCAATCCAGATTTATTAGTCTATTACAAAAATAACCCAGCTTAATGCCTTCGTTTTTTGAAAAATGTAATAAACTATAATTTAGTCCACATTTAGAAACGGTAATTAAAAAGGAATGGAGATCAATGAGATTCAAATGGCATCAAAAATGAAATTATCCTATTCTCAATGATATTTCTGATCTTATACAAAATAATAATTCCTTTATCGAATAGAGAATAGAAAACTCTAGAACTACCAAAACGAAAAATTATGGATTTTTTATGGTTATTTATGATTTTTAATATGGTATTAGAGTAATTAAAATATATTTTCATTTTCGATTAAAGTATACTTAAATATATCATAGAAAATCGGCAATTAATTATATTAAAATATAACATTGCTATATAGTTCTACCGTTTAACAGTCTAATTCAGGCTAAGAATCGTATTAATCACAACTAAACGAAAATAATAATAATATTCAAAAATAATTAACAACTAATAATCGTAAATTACGACTCCTAATCTAATTGTATCAAACTAAAAGATATTTTAATAAAATTTTGAAAAACACATTTTTTAATCATACAAAAATTATTTAATTTACAAAACGCACAAAATTGTTAACATTCTCATACAAAAAATCTGTTTTAAAGTTAAAATAAATTAATATGCAATCGGGTTCTTCAGCATTACTGACGGAATGGAATGACCCGCATTAGTGATCATTTTAGGAAGTGTACGACTAAAAACATAAGTATTACTGATGTGTTGGTATTACCTTATTCTGAAGGTTTTAAGCATAAGATCCTTAAACATGTAGATAAGACTATATTTAGGATTGTTTCAACGTCTTGCAAGGTTGGTAGCATGTTCACTAATAAGTCTCCAACTCGAGTTGGTTTGTGTTCAGAACTCGTGTATCAATTTTCATATAATGGGTGTAATGCCACATACATTGGAGACTGCTCGTCATCTCTGCACTCGGGTTCTTGAGCATTACCGACGGAATGGATTAACCCACATAAGTGATCATTTTAGGAAGTGTACCAGTAAAAAATTAAGTATTGTTGATTTTAAGATCTTGTCAAAGAGTTTGAGTAGTTACTGAGAACTAGTAACGTGCGAGGCGTTGATACTTAGATCTTTAAATCCTAAAATGAATATTCAAAGTGCCGAGTCTACAGGGATTTTGAATGTATTTAAATAATTTAACTTTTATATTTAATATTGGGGATTATATTGTTGTTTGTAAAATCTTTTGTATAAAAACATTTTTAATTTTTACTTTTTAAATTTAAATTAATTTAAAAAAAGATTTTTTGTGTGAGAATGATCTTTTTGATACAGTTTGATTACCATTATTAGTTGTTAATTTGTTTGAATATTATTATTTTCATTTAGTTATTTGTAATACGATTCCTATCCTGAAGAAGACTGTTAAACGGTCGAAGTATATAGCAATGTTATATTTTAATATACTTAGTGATTTTCTGTTATAAAAACTTTACCTTCGCTCTTTGACTATTTAAATATATCAATCAACTCTAATAGTTATAGCGTTTAAGAACCAGGTTATTAAATGAATAATTCTTGGTAAAGGCTGTGCAGAAATATGGTGTACATTATATAATAATATATATTGTTTTTTATAGACTTACAAATATTAATATGAAAATTATTGAATTAAAATCATATATAATATTTAAAAAAATCAATAAGCTTACAAACTTACATGTGTGGTGATTTTTAATATTGCATTGAATAATAGCGTTTAACATAGAAAGTGAGAAAGCCGTAGAAACATTAATTGAATACACAACTACGAAAAATAGTGAAAAATAAATGTAAACTTTTAATGAGTGATTGTTACATAGAAAAAAAACATTTAAAATTTTTATTCTTTGAAAAAAATGACATAAAAATTTGGAATTCAATGTCAAAGATACTGATGAATTCGATTGTTTAAAAATGAAAAAAAAGAAAATAGTAAATGACAAATACGAATTTCATTTTTGGAGGTCTTTAGTAATATATAAAATTTCCTTCAGCTCCATGACTTACAAATTTGAATATTTCAATATAGAAACCTAAAAATATATTTTTATGGGTATCAGAAATTATTTTAAAATGCACAAATAAAATGAAAATATGGTTAATAATATAAAAAGTAAATTTAAAACGATCACTGTCCAAGCTATTTTTAAAGTTCACTACCACATATCCACTTACATTAAATTGATTTTAACGTTTTCTTATGTCTATATGTCCGTTCATTATAAGTTGATAATTGCATCCTTATTAGTGAAACCATATGTTGCTCAGTATGCTTACTTTGACTCCTATAAACATAAAGAGGAGTAATTTCTCTTTGGGAGGTTCTTAGTAAAAAATAATAATTCATTTAAATCTATAATTTACAAATTTGGAGAGATAAATTTAAAAAGTCAATATATAAACCTATTATGAGTCATCCATTGCGTTACACACCAACCTGTATTAAAGATGACACTTCCACAAAACCATGTGCAAATTTATTTAAATACAAAAGCTACCGTTGACGAATTTATCAATAATAATGTTTACATTATCAATAATTTTTTCCGTATACGTTTTAAATTAATTTAATATATTATTTAATTATTTACTGTGATCCCTCACATAATGTGAGTCACATTCCCATTGTTTAAAAGCCTTAAGCCGTTCAAAATTTCTAATAATAGTTTTTCCCGATCAGTCTCTCATAACTTCAGTTGTGCCTTTTAATTTTAATTGTGAAAGGTTCTGAATATCGATCTTCATTTTAAGATCTAAAATCCACTTTAACTAAAGTTTTTTCTCCTATTTTATTCTCATTTTTTGTTTGCTTTTTTGGACATTCTTTTACAATTGTCTCTATGCACTTCTCTGATAAATTTGAACCAAAAAACTGTTTCTGTCGGAATTCGCATTATTGTCTTTTATAATGGATAATTTATCCACTAGTGTTATGATGATAAGGGCTAGGATATTTCAATTTAATTTTGTATTTATCAACCACTTCTTTAATCAATTTAGACTCAAAAGTTTTACCACAATCTAGTAAGATTCTTCTAGGAGCACCAAATTTTAATATCCAATTGTCCATTAGTAATTTCGTAGTGGCTTTTTTGTCTTAAGATTTTACGGCCGTTAGTGAAATATATTCAGTTCCCATTTTTGAATAACATCTTTTATTGAATTTTGCATTTCTTACACATTCAAATCCAGTTTTTTAAATAATCTGTAACCTTTCTTATTCCAGAATAGCAATGTTTCTTGTGCATTATGGCTTACTAGTACCCACGTTGTTATTTCTTGTCTTTAAAATTCCATCATTTATTTATTTATATTTAATTAGTTTTACAAATTTTCAATTTCACCACTGTTTTTTGTCATTCTTTGAATTAATCCTCTTAAACCATTGCTAACAACTCTTGTTTTAACTTTTTAAATCTTAGCATTTTCATGGTTTATTAAGCATGAAAAACATCGTTCACATTTGCTTCTTGACATTGCATATGTATTTTCATGATCTATTCTTTTCCTATGTTCCATATGCAGGTCTAAACTGCTTAAAAATGAGTCCACGTTTGAAATTGAGCTCGTCACTTTATCATAAATTCTAAGAAAAATTTCTTTGAAAAAACTTGAGTAAAAATAATATTGCTAATAATTCTTCCTCGTAATACACTATCCGATTTCATGGCTATTTATTGTATGAGATTCACAAGCAACTACCCTTTGTTTTCCATCTTAATCTTTTGTGATAACACTGATCCCATTGTGTCAAACAATGCACCAGTATCATGAATGTTTTCTTTATTTGGATATAATAAAACTGATGAGATAGTCAATGCCATTTTAGTTCACTAGTGGATTATTCACATTCATGAGTTCATGTAAACTTGTCATTATTAATTCCAATCGTCTTAAAAATTTTGCATATTTTTTAATAAATTTTAATATCCTATAATAATTACAAATTTCCAGATGTACTTTACACAATTTCAAGTACAAGAGCATGTAGATATTGACATTATAACAGACGTTATACCAGCAACGTACTTACTTACAAACTTACACCCGTAGCATCTAACGAGAAAGAAGATAACAATTTATAAACTATATTTCATGGGAATGATCCCCACAAGTATTAACAAATCAATTATTATAGAGATTTTAATATGCAATGATATATAAAACTTATGTTAATATAGAAAATTAATTTTTTTTTAAAGAAGTTTTTTAGATGCACTTGAATTATAGATCTTGATTTTATTAAGGATATGTATTTTTGCTAAATGATTAAATTCGTGAGATTTTAAAACTCAAGGGTCAAGCTGATAAGTTATAAACGTGATAAAAAAGTTTAAAATTAAAATTTCATATACTAACAATAAAAGAGTGCGCATATCCAGACATTATTGATCCAAGCACTTGAAGAATTCTTTGAGCACTGCTACAATAATAAAATCCCAAACACGAACCGAAAAACTTTTCTTGATTTAAATTATCAGATTCGTCAATTAATTTTTGGTAGCCGCTTTCATTTTCCATGCCTGAGACCGGAAACAAACTTGTTCCGTTGCTCATCTGTTTCAACTCATTTAGGAAATAAAAACACTTGGTTAATTCGTGAAAGCATTCAGAAAAATCGATAATATTAGAAATTAATGAAGTATTCCTATAAAAAATAAATAACCATCATTTATGTGTTTCTAAAAAAATTTAATAAGAAATTTTTCATTTTTTTGTAAAAATTGATTAAATTTTTTAAATTTATTATTATGAATGTAGTTATTATTTAAATATATATATATATATATATATATATATATATATGTGTGTGTATAACCAAGATCTGAACACAATCTAAGCAAGAACCGAAATTGACCAACTTCAGAATTTATATCACACTAACCCAATTCAATCATTGATAGTTTTTCTTTCATTGATTTTCTACATCTCTTCACCAATTCAGCAAAAATTAATGAAATAAAACATTGAAACAGATAAGGTCATTACTAAATAGTAAGTAAATATTTAAAAGGAAAAACAAAAACAAATTAGGAGATGAAATTGTCCTAGATAATAGATGGAACACAGTTCAAGATGGAGGTTTTTTATGAACTAAAATTGGAGAATTAGAACTACAGAAAATTATTTGTAAGTACCATTGAATAACAGAGTAATACAAGCGAAATATAAATATGATTAAAAAGACAAAAGAGAAAAAGAAACGAAAATGTAAGACCAAAATATAATATAAAATTATTGGATAGAAGTATTGCCAGATCGGAGAAACAATTTCAAATCAGATTATAAATTAAAATAATTTGTCGTGAATATCGAGTTTCTCGAGTTAAAGCAAGAAAAGCAACTAGGTCAATTCTTTCGATCATCGTAACCAGAAGCATTAATTATGTGGTCATAAATTCTAAGTTATATTTAATAGTACTATTCCTCCCGAAATTTTGCAATAAGTACTCATTAACCACAGTTGCAATATTGAATCATTTTGTGTCGTTGTAAATTTGTAATCAATTGTACTAATCAATAAAAGTGTACACCTATCCCCCGATTTACACGGTACTTGTTTTACACGTTTTCGCTTTTACACGGTTTTCCAAATAATTTTTTTTTGTTTTTATCGCACTCTACTAAATGCTACTGTGTTTGAACACGTGCACTGTGTACACATCTCACAGGGAATTCATTATTGATGTCAATCAAGGAACGCTTTTGAGTAAGATCAATAATCCGTCCCACAATCCCATAAGCGAAATGTATACAGGAGTTCCCTTAGACTGAATTGTTTTTTGCTAAATATTTAATATTTCAATGAATAAGTGCTTTCATATTATTTAAATATTAATTTGTCTTATTGTTGAATAAGCCGAAGTTTTTCCTTTTTTAAATATTTGCTACTCTCTACTAATGATATCGTACGTAAATGAAAGATCTTTTTCAGCGTTACAAAGGCTGGAAACTTATTTGAAAAACACAGCAAAGCAAGAACGTCTAAATGGTTTAGCTTTGTTAAATAATCATCGAAATATTGAAGTTGAAATGAATGATGTAATCGATGAGCTGACAAAAGAGAAAAGTAGAGTGAATTTTAATTTATAATTTATTTATGTAATTTTTTTTAGAAATTAAATGTTTATTTTTTGTGCAGTATTTCTTAATTTTCTTTTCTTATGTATTTGAACCAAATTAGTGCAATGTAAAAATTTTTAATAAATTTCGAATTTTGATTTCAGATACATTTCCTATTTCTTATAGTTTAATATGATCTATTGAGCTTCCTCAAATGGTTACGCTTTATTTTGTTGAGCCAATCGACCAGTGAATATGTCGTAAATATGAAAACATTAATATAATTTTATTTTATAATGAATATGAAAAAAATAATTTAAAATATTTTTTTAAATTTCAAATGAAATAATTTTTCTATTTTATTTTCGAAGTGACAATATTCATTATTGACATATACAATTAAAGGTGATTTATTTCAATCAAAGTCAATCTCAATCAAATTACTCATTTCCTGGGGTTAGCAGAATTAATTAATTACATATAAGATTTAAATTAAAATATAATTAGATTAAAAAAAATCAAAGTTTCTTATAAATAAATAAAAATGTTATTATGTTCAAATTGATTTTATCATAGTTGATCACACAAACATTTGCAAGGTTTAAGAGGAGGGACAATTGTTTTTTCTTTTGGATTTTTGAAAATTATGAATAATTACAATAATAAATAATGTTTGAAGAAGATTTTATATTTTAATAGAGCACTATATTGAGCAGTTAGAAAGTCTTATCGAAATCTAAATGACTCTCACTTGATACTTCAAACCGAAAACGCTGAATATAGCAACAACAAACACAGTTCATGACTCAAATACCTCACGAAATCGTATATCAGAAGGCAGTAAGTAGTCAATAATACAGTCAACAATTTGAAATTATAGGAATCCAATGTCTGAAATCGAAAATTTTGTCACTATACAGATTTCTGGTGAAATTGCAACCAACATGTCAGCAAAACCGAAAACGAAAACTTTATTGGAAAAATCAAGAGAACGAAAGAGTATTAAACGCTGAGACAAGCATCTCTCGTATAACACGGTTAATTCGTTCGCTGCTAATACGAAACCTTGAAATAATATGAATAAAGGCAATGTTATAGCGAAATTAAGGCTTAAGGTGTAAAATTCTATGATACCTGAAATTTCATTCCAAATACTACATAAATGAAAAAGTAAGTTAATTTCAAGTTTGTAATTATTATAAAACAAATAGAAACAGCTTATGACGATCACAAAATTAATTTTCATCATCACTCTTATCAAAAATTACAGCTAATCTATTTTTTCTCAAGGTTGGTTGAAACTCCTCTTCACTCTTTTTTTGTCCATCATTACAAATGATATCTGACGCAGTTGAAATTATCTGCCTATTTCGATCTTGCAATTCTTTCAGAATTTCTCTATAAACAGCTAAAGAACATTGTAATTCTCTTTTAAATTTTCCGCTTCATACTATTGAAGGATTTTTTTCAACGAAAAAATTTCTAATTTTTTAACTAAAGCTATTCCTTCTTGCAGATCAATTAAATTTAAATCAGGAACCGTTGTAATATTACGAATGTTTTCGGAATTATCGGCGTATTAAAATTGTGGAGTTGTTTAGTAGTTCAATTAGTTCTTCATTCAAAGTTTGTTCTTTAAATAGTTCCCTAACATCATTAACGTTTATATCTGAAAAACAGTCCCCTTCAAAATTAGAAGCAACAGATATTATTTTGTCAAATTCTGCTGTCTCAAATGGGACAAAGTTTCCTCTCTTGACCATTTAGGGTAACAAAGGTTTCCAACACGCATGAAGTGTAGACTGCTTCAATTCTTTCGAAATTTTATTGGAATGCTAGCCGTATGTAGTATGCTTTGATTATTGCAATGATTCCTTGATCTGATGATTGGGTCAATGATGTACAATTTGGAGGAAAAAACACAATTTTTAAGTTAAGATGATTCAACGCTCTACTATGGGTACCTGCATTGTCAATGAGCAATAAAACTTAAAAGTTCAATTTTTTTTCTTCAAAAATTTTTCTACTTCTAAAATAAAACAATTTTTAAACCAGTCTTCAAACACATTTTGCGTCAATTTCCAATGCATATCAAAACCGTGTATTACCTTGTTATATGAGGGATTCTATTATTTCTATTGATTGGTTTTAATTGATTATTCAGAATTATGTGAAATATTGATTAACGATCTATAACCCGTCAAAATGGTCCAAATTGAACAAATTATGCATCATTCGCTAGAGGAAAGTCGAATTTTAGATAACATTAAAATAAAAATCCCATGTTGATCAAAATTAAAACTTATAATAACATTTGCCATTTGGTGATTTTAATTAAGCGTTATTCCATAATAACTAATTCACATACATACATAGAGAATTTTGTATTTAAATTAATATATTTCTCTGGAAGACCAGCAGTTATTTTTAATGAATGTTTTACCGATTAATAGTAATCTAATCCTTCAAAAACAATAGTTTTATTTTGCTTTGCATATTCTAAATTTATAGTAAATGATTTAATTGACTTCGAAGAAAACCGGAGTACCAACCATTGAAGTAGTTGTCATTATTTTTCACTAAACAGAACAAAACCTATTTCCCGCTTTAGAAATTCGTTAATAATCCCTTTAAGTGAACGATTTTCAAAGGAGAATCAGTCAGGTTATTTACTTGTTCAGCTACATACTAATACTTCCCAGATCTGAATATATCGAATGGAAAACGACTAAATCCGGAATGGAGACTCATAATATATGCCAGAGCTAATATGTTTGATCTCAACTTTAAACAATAAACCCAAGAGAAAAGAATTGTTACAATAAAATGCAGAAAATGTTATTTCCCAAAAGAATTATCAACTCCTATGTTGAACCAATGGAGCAACAGCAACAAATTAAAAACAGTGGGAGAGTAAATTTTAAGAAGGAAATTAGCTTTAAAGTAAAGTTCACGATGAAAGAAACAAAAGTCATATCAAAAGTCATAATTAGTTGTAACAAAAAGAAAACAAAACTATCAGAAAATGTCCATTCGTGATTACAACTAATCAATAAAAGCAGCTGGAAAGAAAATCTACAACAAATACCGAAAACTCACAAGAAACATACAAGGAAAATTTGTATAACACAACGGAGGAAACGTTTTTTGAATGTTCAAAAATTAATATGAAGAATGCAAATCAATAAAATCCAAGAGTGTCGAAAAAGTCATCAAAGAATCAAGGAGTGTGTACAGAAATTACGCATGAAGTAACAAGGATAACTGACTGTGTTTCATCCAGAAGAGAGCACGCAAGAAAAAAACACGGAATCGAGCCACCAGATTTGTCTATTAAATATTGGTCGATATTTTTTATGAGGTTCTGGTTTTTAGGTCAAAAATAACTGTTTGCTCTTCCTAAAATGAGGACAGATCTATTTAATTTAGGTTTGTGCAAGACGCCTGAACTTAATATCTCTTTACTTTGTACTTTTCTTCACCCACGTTTCTTCTATCACAGTGGCAAAACGAGAAAAATTCGACAGTTTTTATATAGGCGAATTTTCAACATTGAGCATTTATTCCAATTAATTGCCACTCTGATCTACAGTGCAAAATTTGTTTTAAATTAAAAATTATATTCTTAATCATCTAGATGCCACCTGTTAAGTAAAAATTATTTACAAACACTTAAAAAATAGTCAGTGACCAGTTCTTTCCACCATTTCATCCTAATTTATTATTTTTCATATTTTAGATTAATTATTATTAATATTATTATTATTAATAATAATAATAATAATAATAATAATAATAATAATAATAATAATAATAATAATAAATATAATAAATAATAATAATAAATATAATAAATAATAATAATAAATAACAATTATAATAAATATTAATAAAATAATAATAATAATAATAATAATAATAATAATAATAATAATAATAATAATAATAATAATAATAATAATAATAATAATAATAATAATAATAATAATAATAATAACAATAATAATAATTAATAATAAAATAAAAATGATAATAATATTAATAATAATAATTAATAAAATAAAAATGACAATAATATTAATAATTATTAGTATTATTAAATAAATCCGATGATCATAAAATTGCCTCTGGTTCCTCACTGGGTTGCGATGTGGGATGAACGTGGGATGGAATCAACGGATGTTAATTGTAAATTCACCGGAGGCTTTTAGATATTATCAATGAATTCATTTTCATTATGGAACTAATTAATATTTTATTGGGTTATCCGAATATTGTTACTTGAGTGAATGTGACATATATCGATGTATATTTCAAACGTAGCAATATACCGATGTAGATTCCTGTCAACTAAAGGAACATTAGGAAATAGCGTCAACGGATTTTCCTACAGAGAACGTTAAATTTCAATTGCGATATTTTGAATTATAAATTGCGTATTTATGTCTAAAGTTGATCAGAAAACAATTCTGCGTCCTATAAACCGAACAAATGTCATAAACAGTACATTAGGCCAAAAAATCTGTACTGTGGGCCGAAACTTGCTCTTTCCCAAGGCGGTCCAAATCTTTTGTCTTGGTATTTAATGCAACACAAAATAATTGACAATTTTCCACTTAAGCAAACCAACTAACCAGGGACCCATAAGTTCAACGTGTAAGTAGAATAATTATCTAAACGTGTCAGTGGCGGTTTCAGTCCTTGGATACAACCATCGATTGTATGTCTAGGTGACTCCACTTATAGGTCCCAGAGCCGAGAAATGTATCAAAGGAAGACATTTTAAATAAGTAAAAATGAATGAAACATGAAACCTAAGTCACAAATTCCCAAATTAAATTTCCTATCAAAAAAATGTTAAATTACTCTAGTAATAGATGAATAAAATTTGATTGGTTAAAATATTAGCAGCCAACCAATAAAAATCAAGCTATTACAAAAAGAAAATTTAATGACGCTTTCAAATTTGTAAAATGATAAAATGTAAAATCGATAATATTTCTATTCTAACTGTATAATGTATTTTTCAACAAAATATTAAAAAATTGTTATAAACTTAAAATTAAATATAATTTTTTTCATTTTATAAATTGTCAATATTTTGATAATTATTCACTGTTTTCAATTCAAATTTACTCACCAATTCGAATAAACATTTTGAGTGTTAATAGTTCTAATGTGTGTCAATAAATGACCTGAGCATCGTTGAACTATTAATAGAAAACTTCTATAACCGTTGGCTTTTACGTCTTTGAAATCGTAATTACTAGTTACTAAAGAAATACTCGTGATGTAACTAAGAATCTGTTCATTATCCTCCTGTAACATTTTCATAGCGTTATAAAAAGACGTATTTTCTTTTCCGTCATTGACATTAAGAGACTTTTGATTTATCTCTATAACTTTAATTGTTGTATTTGACTATATAATTGAATTTGATAATAATCTATAAAATGCTATTTGTACTTCTCTTTTTAAGTCCGATAATATTCGTAACAGTGAATTATGTTCATTTTCT
The DNA here is from genome assembly GCA_959609185.1 of Schmidtea polychroa. Classification (NCBI taxonomy): domain Eukaryota; kingdom Metazoa; phylum Platyhelminthes; order Tricladida; family Dugesiidae; genus Schmidtea; species Schmidtea polychroa. The sequence continues at coordinate 23,658 of CAUHTR010000340.1, read as the reverse complement.
TCAAAATTCACATTAAATGATTTACCAAACAATGGTGTGGCTTAAATAAAAAATTGAGGCATGTAGTAAAATTTTAATTTAATACTTGCACTTTTCTTCATAATATGGAATCTGAAAAGAAATATCTTGGAAGAAAGCTAAAAATGTAATGATAATGTAGGCATTTAGACATCAATAGTCATTTCAAATTTTAATCCAATTTTTAGATCTATTACAATTAATTAAAATTAATATAAAATATTTTAGATAGTAAATTTAAAAAATAATAAAGTTTAAATATATTGAATTTATATTTCTTATTTCAAAATCTTAAAACAAACTTTTATGTATAAAATAGAAAACTAGACTTTAATGTCTAAATAATTTAACCGCAATAAAACGTGCTTTATATATTTTAAAAATTAGATTAAAAAATTTTGAATTTGAATTTTTGTTAATCATATCTAAATTGTTACATAATATATTGTATTATTTAGTCATTATTTGATTTCGCACAAAACAACTTTACTTATGAATTATGTTTTCAGTTTCAAATCCATCTTATACATAATTAATAAAAGTGATTGAAATTTTGTAAAAAGTTAACATGCATTATAGAAAAATCTTCATTTAACAAAACTATGATTCTGTCTCATTTTATTAGTCATTTAAAACTTGAAAACTTTCTTTATTACAATGTCATAATCTTGAAGTTAAACTAACTTTTTAGGTGCGTTGAAATTAATAAAGTATTCTGTAATATTTGTGGCGTTTTCGTTTAACTTCCACAATCATAACTTGCAAAAATAATGATTGATGGGTCATTGATATTTGTGATGTAATCTTCATCAAAATAATTGAGAAATTATTGACATAAAAAGTTAAATTCATAATAATAAATAATAATAGAATCAAAAGGTTATGATAAAAATGTCCCTGGATCAAGTTTGGAATGATTTTCGGCAGTCGCGGTGATTAGAGAGCTCAGAAAAAAATCAGCTTTTACAAAATTAAGTAACCCATGCATATCTATTTTCAAAAATGTGATTTTCAAAATGTGATGTTTCAATGAGTTTTCTATGTCTTCGCCGTGAAAGTTGATTTTGTCCAATCATTTCAACTGCTTTTTTCTTACTCAAAATTATTAAGGCAATTGACCAAGATGATCATGTTTAATGATATTATCATCAGAACCTGGAATATGAACAAAATAACTAACAAATATCATTTTCGTGAATTTTAGTATAAGTTAATTAAGGGGAAAGAACCCGATGTTGAGCTACCAACACCTTTTGGAAAAAAATAAATATTGTGGGAAATCTAAGAACTATATTTTCTATTCATCATTTAAAATTTATAGGTATAAAAATTGTAAAATTATAATATTTAGAACAAATTATGTTAAATGTTTTTCTACAAGTTACTATTTCTTGATAATATCAATACCAATAATAATAATAATAATAATAATAATAATAATAATAATAATAATAATTTTGAAATTTTATTATTATAAAAAATTTTAAGATCATGTATATTTCAAATATTAGATAAAATGTATCAGATATTTAGTTGCGTTGGAGAATAAATATTTAATTTTATGATGTAATAAATAAAAAATTACAACCAATTTAGCTGCAAGTCAAAAATAATCTTTTAACCAATCAGAATACGAGATTCTGCCAAATTCCTGTTCCACATGCATCAATACTCATCTAGGAGACATAATCGAAATTTTGTTGCAAAAAACGAATAAAGAAACTTTAAAAATACATTTTTATCGTAAACAAATTTTCAGATTGATCAATTTCCGCGAAATTGGCTAGACCTTTAAATTCTATTAAAAGAGCATAAGTCTCCAAGTCTAAACATGAAAACCCAAGTGCTGATCGTTACAATAATTATGAATTTGTTGAAAATTAATGGATTTGAGTTGTCGAGGAATCTTAAAATAGAAAAAGCAAAAATGACAACTGCAAACGAATGTAATTATAACTTCATATGGATATCTATAGATCGAGATTATCCATGGAAAGACAACAGTTATTCTCAAACAAAAGAATGTGCAAACCTGCACCCGGAGGGTTTGTATCAACTCATAGATTTAGATAACTTTAATTTGTATCTGTCAAATATATGGATACAGGAACAAAAAGAAGAGATATCCCGATATTTCATTATCAAAGAAGTTGTTAATGGGAAAAACCTGTTAATAACTCTAAGATCAAACCAATTGGATGACATTGTGATAAAGCTTCTTGATAAATCAGAGCTCACAAAACCTAAACATATTTTATGTTATTTAAAATCATGTTTATCGGAATTTCAATTTTCAACATCGATTCCGATCACATCAACCGTTGCTGTATCGACAAGCACAGAAAAATTTATTCCAGAAAGATCAAAAAAACATTTGTCGAAAGTCGACGAAAGTCGCATTCAATCAAACGATTCATCAGGATTACTCGGCTATCAAATTAGTGTGGGTTTTCTTACAGTTTCACTGCTTGGATTTATCATTTCTACCGTTTATTTTGCTGTTTTGTATAAAAATGGGATGAGTGAAATCAAATCTATCCGATGTGCACAGGCGGTCGTACAAAATCTCCCAGAAAGCAAACAAAATTTTTTAGTTCAAGCTTGCAATAATTTAGCTAAAGATAATGACAAAAACAGATACAAAATGGTTTTATAATATTTAATATCATTATAATTATTATTATAATAATAATGAAAAAAGAAAATAATAATAATAATAATCTAAGAAAATATAGAGTTTATTTAATATTTTTATTTAAATTTTTTATAAATTTTAATGAAAATTGTCAAATGTAAGAAGCGATTTTTTAGACTTTTATAAGTTGAAGTATAAACAAAATGGAAGCTAATATTTACTTATGACATAATGGTTATTTAGATGTCCTATTTTGTCAGACTCATCCGTATGCTGTTGAAAAAATTCCATTATTTTTCTATTGTTTCAATAATTTTATATTAATAAATTTGTTGGTAGGTTTTTGTTTGAATTATTGAAATGTTATTAAATTCAATATATATATATATAAAGGTCAAATAAAGTTTCAAAACTTGTTGAAATGCGAAGAATTTCTTGAAGGCCATCATAAGTAGATCTTGACCTTATCTTTGATTTTGTATTATTCATTGTAGAAAATTGTTTCAAACAAATATAAGTGGAAAAGTTGTTGGATAGTTGCATAAACCAATAAGTTTTGATAGAAATTCTTTTATATTTCAAGTCTTGAATTATGTTATTGCCGCTGAACCTCCCGTCAAATTGACTAATAAGAACAAGTTCTGATTCGCGCGCAAAGAGATTCTGAAAAATGGAAAAATTCTTATTCGTAAGTTCTGAAATCAGAAATAGTTGATAAATTTCAAATGCGTCTGCTACAACGCTAAGTCCCATAGTTTTCCAACATTTAGTAATAGATTTTATAATAAAATTTTGTACTTTCGCTTAATTTCTTTTAGCATCTTTTGTCGTAAATTCGTTGATTTTGTTAATGAAATCAATAAGAAGTTTTAGAATTTTAACTCCATAAAGGATTTCACTCAACTTTAGCCCATTTTTGACCCCCTCTTCCTTGTAACAAAGAGTTATACCCCTTCATATATTACGCCACAAAATTCTATATCTCCACCCACCTTAAAATTTTTTTATGATGATCAGAGAGTTTTATATGTAGTGTTGAAATGTAAATAATAAAAAATTAAGAACGAAATAATCATTATTATTAGTGTTGTTTAATTGTGGAAACAATTACGGTTATTAAATTAAATGTTGTAGTTTAATCTAATATCATGTGACGTCACATTTCTAAAACATTCATTCCCATTGTCTCAAGTTTTCAGAGATGTTCCGTGTAATCAATGCCATCAAGCTTAAAAATCAGTTCAGCTGAAGTAGTTTATGGAAGAAATTTGTGCAAAGAGTGCTGACTTATATATAAACATCGAAAATTTTCGTAAAATAATTTGACCTATTTATTTTTCTATGTATTTTAAGTTGACCTACATATTTATTTGTTATCTTGTTATTCACTGTCTTGCCAAGTGTTAAAGAATACAATTTTAATTCTATAATATAAGTTTATTTATGNTTCGTAAAAAAATTTGACCTATTTATTTTTCTATGTATTTTAAGTTGACCTACATATTTATTTGTTATCTTGTTATTCACTGTCTTGCCAAGTGTTAAAGAATACAATTTTAATTCTATAATATAAGTTTATTTATGTTTGATAATAAATGAAAGTTGTTATATTATGGCATTTGATGATAATGTTATTCACCGTCTATTATAATTATGTAATATAAGAGTCTGACTTTTATAATATATATAGAAGTTGTTATATTATGGCGTGACGTAAATTTTAATTTAGAGACTTTGGAGCTCATTTCCATGGAAAGCATGCATTTTTATGTATATATAGTATATATATTATATACCATATATCTCGTGACCTACATAAAATTCTGAGTTGACCTAATGGGTTGATCCAGTTAACTTGTGTGATGAGTAATATATTATATTATGTAATTCCATAGAATTAATGTATATAAATGCTTGTATGTTTGATTAATTTATCTTGAGTGCCTGAGTCTACATATTATATAAGTGTTTATTATTATTTCCCTCGAATATATATATATATATATATATATATATATATATATATATATATATATATATATATATATATATATATATATATATATATATATATGTATTCTATGGTTATTATAATTACATCAGTGCCACTTATCAACCCCTTAACCTATATTCAAAAATAATAAAACCAATTTAACTTTAAAAATTTGTGCATATGTATATATATTACTTATCCAAAGCATCTACTGTATCTATTTGTACTCTATGGTTATTATAATTTATATATTAACTCAAAATCTTAATTATTAAAAACTTGAATAATATATAACTTTATTGATAAAACTTTACATAATTATGATAATTAATAGATTATAAATATATCTCCAAAACACTGACTTTTAATAAAATATTTAATTAATATTTAACCATGTTCTTCTTAACCTTAAATACTAATTATAATTAATAATATCACATAATTACTACCTTAATTGTATATATACGTGTATATGTGGTATGTATGTATATACTGTATGTATCTCTTATATCACATATAAAGCCTATAAAGATAAATAGATAAATATGTTTTTCACTCTCTTTGGGTAAAAGTAAGAATTCTTGTAGGGATTCCGCCCCAAGATGAGTGACACTTATCTATTTTATGTCTTCATATCTATATTATATAAATCAAACTCTTGTTGAGGATACCTAAATAATAATTCATAAAGAAATAAATAAAATTACCTGGGGGAAGATCGCCATGACAAACGGGACGATCTATAGAGACTCAGAAAAGAAAACGGAAGTGAAAAAAAATCAAAAATGAGAAAGAGAAAGGAAATAAAAGTTATCAAACAGGAAAATAAAAATCAAGGTCAGTACTAATTAATTAGTACAAAAAGGAAAGGGAATTTTGAAATCAGGGAAAAAGGAACAATATCCTTATCTCGACAGCTTGCCGGTTATAATAGAATTGATGGGAGAAGGCGGTCGAACAAGAAAGGGAAAAGAGAAAAACAACTTGACAAGCTGTCAGAGATAAAAATGGGACAGTCGGGGAAAGCAGGAGATGGAAAGTGGAAAAACACTCAATTATCTGGAGTGCCACAAGCAAAACAACTATATAAAGAAAACTGGTGGACGAGAAATCAGAACAGATTGGGAACAGATTGGGGAACAGATTGAGAACAGATTTAGAGGTAAAAGTGGAGTGAAATTAGAGACGACAGAGTAAAAGAGGAATCAAAGCAGAGTGAAAAGAGAAGTGACAAGAATCTTTTATAAAATTGAATATAAAGTAAAAGTGGAGTAAATAAGTTGTGTGGTCAAAGCAAATAGAACAATCAATCAATATATTCTGTAATTGAGTAGTTGACGGCTAATGATTATTGTTGTGGTTACAGAAAGGGCTATTCTTCACGTAGTGTCGAAATAAGCTCTGTGTGGTAAATTGATTTATGGTCAATTGGTTGTAATTGAAATTTGTACTATTACGTGTGGATATTAATAAAGCTTATTGTGTTCGAGAGTGTTGAATTGCGAATTAATAAACACGCTTTGGAGCCAGATTAAAGGTTTGAAATTACAAATATTGTCACCAACTATATAACCCAACACTCTTAAAACACCTCATTTTATAACTACTATAATATAACTACTATAATATACTATAATATAACTACTATAACTACTATAATACATTCGTTATATATATCGACTTAGGAGTCTTTTTACTCCAACAACTTAATCCCCTTTCTAGACAAATGTTGATGTCCATTAATTGGATGCTGTCTATATTGATATCTTAAACCTACACTTACAGCCTACTACGAATTATGATATCCTAACTGACCCTATAACCTAACCAAATGAATCCCAAGCCAACAAAGCCTATCCAAACTGATGATATTAACCACGTTCTAACGATTGAGCCTCGGCTTTTCGTTGAAAGAAGGTAGAAAATAAGAAATTTAGAATTTTAAGGGTGAGAATTTCTCCCCTTCAGCCTTAAAAGGCACGGAAGATTTGACTAAAATAAAATTTGACTTTTTAATATTTTCTTACAGCAAAGTTCATTAAAATTACTAAATTTAACAATAAACAATAAAGTGTTTAAGTGAATAAACATCATTCGAATCCCATAATTAATCATTAAATTTATTCAATTATAAAAATTTCAAGAAATTCGAAAAATGTAAAAAAAATTAATACCGCTTCAAATACTTGGTATCGGTACTCGTTTCGGTCAAAGTGGCCTTCAACTACTCGGTACTCAGTACTCGGCAATAAACCTTGCTCAGTACAGCATTAATAATATCACTACACTTATCATTTATATTGTTGTGTTTAATATCATTAATATTTATATTTTTAATTAATTAAATGCGATATAATTACTTACCGGTGTTACTCATAACTTGCTTTTCCGTTTTATTTTCATTACTTCAGTTAAACAAATAATTCCATTGAACTTAAAATTAAAATAATACTCTTAAACGGAAGACGATCAAAGTCTTTTTAAATTTTAGATTATTAATAATTGACTTATTATACTTTTAATTTAAACTTATCTCGAATAATTTATTTTTGCAAAGTAATTTTTACATTTGTGATTGTGATTGTGAAATGTAATTAAATGAAATTAAACAAAAATTAATTTTATTCACTAATAAAAGTGTAAATAAATTTTATTAATAATTTAAATAAAGTTCATAAGATGGTTTTGATATGATAAATGATTATAAAGAAAAAGGACTTAAGAATCTTTCAAAAATGTTGATGAATAGGGCAGAATTATCTCATAGTCACAATAGGCACTGCGTCATAAGTCTTCGAAAACCTAAAAAATATAATCAAAGTACGTAAAGTAAAGTACGCAGTGGTTCTCAATTAATATAAAAGTGCGGAACACCATTTACATGATTTTTTCACGCGGAACACTGACAAAAAAATACTTGCCCACAATGAGTGACCAATCACAAATTACTATAAATCTGTCGTAAACGTAAACAATGACTTCTTATAAGCAAAGAAAATACCACGCGCAACAATAACAAGCAATAAAAACACTTTTATATTTGTATGTTTATATATCTGTGTAACGGCTTTCTTATTGAATCATCTTATTAAAAAATTGAGGTTTTTGATGATATGTATCTTAAATGCAAATTTAAAGATAAAATGTCATTTTTTCTCGGAACACTGGAAGCGTAACACTGATGTTGAGAACCACTGCTATACTGAAATTGAAAGAATTTAATGTTTGGCAAATTTAATGTTTTAATGTTTGGCAAAATAAAATTCATTTATTAAAAAATATCTTTAAATAATACTGGATGAAAATTCAAATGTATAGTACAAAGAGGTTAATTTGAGCCTGCTTGTAAACAAAATAGAGAGAGGTGTCATAGGCAATGTAATAAATTGTGTTTTTACAACTATTTTATAAATCAAAATTATTCATAAATCATTTAACTAAATTTTAATGATTAGAAATTTGAAAGTTTTTAAATACCGTATTTTAGCGATTATAGTGCTATTGGTAGTTAAGATTTACATAAGAGAACCTTTTAATACTGTAAGGCTTACAGTATAAGCAAATGGTAGTACATCTAAAATGTTTGCCTGTGCTATATCGCTACATCTGTCACTTAAACAAATGTCAAATTTCATATCAATTCAACAAATACTGATTAAACGATGGAGTTGAAAAGTGCCCAATTTGTTATCAGCTAATCATGAGTACAATCGAATGTCAATTTTTCAAAATCATTTAAACTAACAATAAAACAATATCACTGACTTTCTTTATTAATTTGTAACCATTGAGAAATTTTGGGTCTGTCAAATATAACAATTCACCACCTCCAAAGAAAGAAATATCTATTTTCACTGTAATTAAGGTAATTTCTTAAAAACTATGGGATGTGAAAAACAATCTTTTCATTGACAACCTTCTAAAAGGTCTTATAATATATCATATAATGATACTCTTTTGGATTAACTGAACCAAAGTTGTCTTGAAAAATACCAATAAATTTCTTCATTATCGGATTATGAACTTTAATCCAATTACACATGATGAAAATAAATACAAAAATTATGACGATTTTTAAATAACACTTGGAAAATTTTTGGTAAATAATAAGAATTAATTTGCAGTTAAAACTAAATGAAGATGAATTAAATTAAAAATGTAAACATATCAAAAAATTTTAATTTCTGTGCAATTACCTTTATCACTATTGATCGTTTCTTCAGATTTTTTAATTTCATTCATTTTTAAATTATCAATCAGTATTTTGTTTTATATGATCGAAGCTTAATGGTTTGATCTGAAACGTGAGTAGACAAACACTGAGTCCTTCATTAGGAAATCGAATAATGTACACTAATTAGATCACCTCCAATACAGTGTTTAGTTTTATTAGAGTAAGATAAGAGTACAATCATTTTTAACAAAGGAGTCCAGAAAATGCCTGTCATAACCAGAGCACTTTAAAACTTACGATTATTTGGTTATTGATTTCCCCATAAAATATTAAGGGATTAATTTAATTTTTTCCTCGAATTAACATATAATTTTTTAATTGAAATATGCATATCAACGTTCATTAGCATCTTATGCCGTGATTAATTCATGTTTATTTCGTGTATTTTAACGCTGTGAACAGATTACAGAGGCTGTTCCATATTTAATTTTTAAACAGAACAAGTATTAAATTCACTTGACACAGGTATAATTATTTCAAGCCCACATTAATTTTGTAAGATATGTTTGCCAGAGTTATTATTAAACCATAATTTTGTCTAAGAACATCGAAAAACAGAAACTCAACAATTGAATTTTTATCGATCTTAGTTATCATATTAATTTTTTAGATCTAGAAATTGAAATAAATACTTGTGCTACTGAAAGTGATCGATTTGCTTTAAAGAGGTATTAGAAATTTCAAAATTTGCTATTAAAATTTCAAAAATAAATTGAATAGCAAACAAAAGATAATGTAAAAAAGTTTCTAAGTTTCTTTTTGTTCAATAGTAAATAAAAACATCATTTTAAAGATTTTATTGAAAATCTAGAAAGTTTCATAAATTTCTTCAAATTTATATTGTTATTAAGGAATTTCAGAATTTTCCATAAATCCTTTTGTTTTAATAATTATTAGTAGTTTAGTATTAATTTGTAAAATATTAAACTTAAATTCTTAAATGAATCAAATTACCGATTCTAAAGTTTTAAACGGTAATACTTTTGTGATATTAATGCGTTATTTTTTAATCTATAATTTTATAGCATCCGATTCTGAATCAAGTAATCAACTAGTTACATATAAAGAAAATCCAATAAGAGATATTTGTATATTGACAAAAAATTTTGATTTATCTTCTATGCCATCTAATTATATGAGAAGACGATCAAAAATTGAAGAGGTTATTTACCGAGCCGTTTTTAGTCAAAATAATCATAAATCACCATTTTCAAGGTTTTTTATTTTTCTTTAATTTTTATTTTTAAATAGCCTTTTAGTTTCAAAATTGCTAAAAATTGCTTGGAAGATATTGATAAAATAGATATTGTTACTGGAATAAATGTGAGTCAAATGTTATTTTAGATAGGCATTTTATTCATTTTAGAATCTGAAAAAAGTTGTAAAATCCACCCATTCAAATAATGAACAAATTTCGATTATGGTTCACAAAGTAGCAGATACTTATTTGCTTGATGAATTTGATATCGATGCTTTGTTTATGCGCCATCATCATTATGCCGACTGGGATTGGCTGCGAAATTTTATAAAGCAAGAGTCCTTTCAATTAGCAAAGCCTGATTTAAGTAGAGCGACTTTATCAATGAGAGATCTTTATGCAAAGTTTTTGTATCACAGGTATATTATATATTAAACACATTTTGTTATAAATTTATATACATTAAATGAATGAAAAAGTTGGGAGGGGGGTCTGTTGTTCCCTTCATTTTCAATAACTTGAAATGTGGTTTGAAATGGACAACTGTAATGTTAGCGGAATTGATATATGCAACCCTGTAGGATCGTTCAAAATTCTTTAGAATCCCCGGAAAATTTGTGAGCCAAGTTCAAGAAGAAAACACGCAAGCCATATGTATTTCAGGATAATATAAAAGTTCATTCGAAATAAAATTGCTTATTAATAACAGATTATTATTAACATAAAATATATATTAAATTCAGTTACTGTGTCATGATAAAGAGTGTCACCCCCCTCCCCACCCACCTACCCCTCTTTCACTTCCTAATTTCCATTGGACAGTCCTGATTAGTCATACTATCAATAGGTTTGATTTCGACGTCCTCTTCTAATTTTGTTTCATAATGTAGCTGTCTATATGGATAAATTCTAAAATGCAGATTTCCGTGACGACATTTTATGCCGCCTACAACAACATTCTCTCCTGAAGCGGCTTCACTAAATTATGTTAATACATTTGTCAAAAGAAGTGAAGCGTTATTCTTTTGACAGGTGGCCACCAGTTAGATAATCGGTTTCAAAAGAAGAAGTGTTTATGAACCAGTTTGGTATTTTCATCATTCAAAGGATGTGGCAAGGGCAAATCTTTCATTCGGTAATTAAACATCCTTAATACTTGATGGGCATCACTGGTTACAATCACGCTGCAAATTTGATATAAAATGACAATATATTACAAAAATTTAACTAACCTAATTTATTTATGTTTATTATTTTGATTATTATTATTATTATTATTATTATTATTATTATTATTATTTATAATTATTATAATTATTATAATTATTATAATTAATAATAATAATAATAATAATTATTATTATTATTATTACTTTTATTATTATTATTATTATTATTATTATTATTATTATTATTTTCATTATTATTATTATTATTATTATTTTCATTATTATTATTATTATTATTATTATTATTATTATTATTATTATTATTATTATCATTATTATTATCATTATTATTATTATTATTTTCATTATTATTATTATTATTATTTTCATTATTATTATTATTATTATTTTCATTATTATTATTATTATTATTTTCATTATTATTATTATTATTATTATTATTATTATTATTATTATTTTCATTATTATTATTATTATTATTATTATTATTATTATTATTACTTTTATTATTATTATTATTATTATTATTATTATTATTATTATTATTATTATTTTCATTATTATTATTATTATTATTATTATTTTCATTATTATTATTATTATTATTATTATTATTATTATTATTATTATTATTATTATTATTTTCATTATTATTATTATTATTATTATTATTATTATTATTATTATTATTATTATTATTATTATTATTATTATTACTGTTATTGTTATTATTGTTATTATTATTATCATTATTATTATTATTATTATTATTATTATTTATAATTATTATATATGGAAAATGTTTATAAAAACTAAAGACAATTTTGTTGATAATAGTTTCACTCCAAAATATATCAAACACTGTCATGGGAGATATTTTATTTTCTGTTATATGGACTATAAACAGATGATAATTTATCTTGCTTTATCTCAGTTATTTTTAAACGTCAAATATTAAATGAAAATGGCTAATAAATATAAATAAACGAAATATTTACCAGCTTCTAGGCAAAAACCTGTACTAGATATTAACAGTCTAGTTTACAACAGTTCTTTCAATTCATTTCATACATTATCCAAATTTTATGAATACACAAATAAAAAAGTATAAGGTAAAATAATATACCTGCATATAAATGGGAAGTTCTTTACAACAGACAGGTTTTATTTAACCCTTTAATATGGTGCGTTTATTTTACTCAACCACAATCATTAATTTTCCATTGAAATCATCGATCTTTTTGTTCCCCATTTATCTGTTTTTTCCTTTTAAAATTTCATTTGGTTTTCTATTATTATTAGTAAAAGAAAAATGAATGAAAATTTTAAAGGAAATCAAATCCAAATGAAGTCTGAATTAAAATTTTATTTACATCAATTATCATTTGCTTGACTCCAAGTTTATAAGCCAACAAAGCATGCTCTCGAGTTCGACCATTTTTTTGAAATACCAGCTTCAAGTTCTCCAATAATCATCAGACCTTTTCATTTTCGATAAATTACTTTTGCAATCACCGGCTGCTTAGCAAGTACCGTATTGCAACATTTGATTGCAAGATGGTCCCAGGTTTAATTTGAGATCACAATGAGCCATATTCAAATATAATTTCACAACATTACCCCCATCGAAATTTCTCCTCGTCATCTGCCACTAACGGCATAGCATATAATATATCCGATCCTCGTAAATATTCATTAAGCGCAATTCAATAACGTTGGTTTTGAACAGCAGCATTGACATCATTTCGTCATTAACAACTAATTTAATAACTTCATAGAAAGGCAATCGGAATCTTTCATCAATAATTTTTTTGACAAATGGAGTAGAATCAGATTCTTTAACATCACCGACGTCATTATCAAAAGGTTGTAACAAGCCACATTCCCTAAGTAATGATTCATATCCTTATCCCACTAAAAATCTATCTGTTTCTTCAGAACCATTAGAATAATACAACTTGCTTTCTTTAACTCATTAACTTCATTAACTCAGTGATATACATTCTTTTCAGCATTCAATCTTTTTCATTTTCATTATCAAATTTAAAATAAGCATCCGTTGACATTTTTTGATTCAAATATTCAAACAAAACTTAATATCAAAAAACTCCAAAATGCCCATCAATTCGAATAACCAAAATAATTCCTAAATTCGACAAATTCCACCCTTTTTCGAAAAACATTTGTCCACATCTGTCTGCGCACACATACACGAAGGAACCATTTTAACAACTGAAGCGATAAAAATTAAAAATTGTAAAAAAACGGGCACACTGACGCGAGCCCAAAATAGGCCGAAACGGTTACTGTTGCTAAACTTGTTATTAATTTCTGGTGCTGTTTGTCCATGTTTGGGAAGTGATTACTTATAACTTACTCATAAAAAAACTTTCTTTCTAATAGTCTTTTTCTATAGTCCTTTTATCCACGCCCCACAATACAGCTAGTAAAACTATTTAATAAATAAAAAACAATATGTCCAATTCTGTATAAAATCAGTTGTATTTTTAATTGATTAAATATTTTAAGAACTTTCAATTTTCACCTCTGATTTCTTTTCAATTGACGTATTTATTAAAAAATTAACAATAGATCAGTAAAGTTATCGATGTTTACTAGATTACTAGCAGCATTCATTTCCTACAAAAATTGTAGTTATTCTTATTCAAAACAATATAAGGAATTATGATGAGACCTTTTTTTAATCATTATTGACTTCATTATTTCTCTCTACACTGGTTTCACTTGAAATTGATTCTGACTTAGTTTTATCTAATGTCTTTACTATAATTCTCAAAATGTTCTCGCCTGACTCATAAATACAAGAAATATCATTATTCACATAATAAAAATTAAAATATTTCTGTTAGTGTAAGTCAACCAAGCATAGAAATGCCCAGTTCGGATGTACAGAACTTTTCTGGTGACCAGTCTCCATCACAAATCTCAATATTTAAACAACCAATTGAGTTGAAAATGCAATCTCAATTTACTAAAAATCGTCGTTTCGATGCTAAGAATGAAGATTTTTTGAATCTTGTTGATTGGAAACTAGAAGACTTAAGCTTTGTTGTTGGATCAGATTTATCAATTTTTGGAACAAAAAGTCATCCTTGCATTAGTCTAAGACTGAGTCCATGTCACGAACCGATTAATATACTGACAGGAATAGATATGTGGCTGGAGAACATGTTGAATGAGGTACCGGAAATAGCTATGTGCTATCATGATCAGGGAATTGTCATGAGAGAGTATGAAATTCTCAAAACTGATGACATTCCAAAATTAGCTAAATTTAATGAAGATGAAGTCAAGTCAATTGCAAAAAATTTGTCACATTTTCTATCAACCAATGCTACAAAAGAGGGTCACACATATTGGTTATTTAAAGAAACTGATAGCACAACTGTAAAATTATACGACCTCACTAGTATTTGGGAAAAGGAAAATAGAACTAAAAACTCAAATAGAGATAATTCCTATGACAATAACCCATTTACTATACCCGTAGCAATACTGTGCTACAAAATGGCAGAGAAACGAGTAAATCAGTGGCATAGAGCAAGAGAAAAACGCGGGACAACAAAGTTAACATCCAGTCAATTTAATAAGGAATTGCTGGATAATAAGTTGGCGGATAATGAATATTATTTCAATGAAATATTCCGGTTGTTGAAGAATTGTATTAATCTGTTAATGAAGACAGATAAGCACCGAGAATTAGTCAGGAAAGCTCAAATAATGATGTGCCGTCTTTACTTGGAAATTGACCAAACGACTTTAAATAATCTTCAGTATCAACAAGATATCGTATCGAATGGGATAGCGAAACTCGATTTAAATGATCTGAAAAAGGATGACATTAAATTTGCTCAGGAAAATATGATAATTGACAACATTTATAATCCCAATGATGTTTCGTTGATAGGAAGTAAATTATTTGATCTTTGTGCCAAGAAAAACACACAGGAAATTATTGAACAAGCAATACAATTGATAAAAATAAATCATCCTCATGATAATTATGAACGTATTGTAGACAATACTTTGTGGTCTTCTCATAATTTACTCCATGATTCTTGCAATGATAAAAATAGCAACAATAATCAGCAATTGTCAAGTGATACCCTTTCGTCTTTAGGGGATAGACATATTTTAATGATAGACCATCTAATTGACTCGGTTATCATGTATTATATGCGGGAATGTTTAGATAAGGACTTCTCTACTGACAACATCGATGAAATCAAATCCATTTTGAAATCAGGATTTATGGTTGCATTGTTAGACGAAGAAGTCCTTTCTGATAGTGTGAAACTTTTACGAGAACACGATTGCTATTATTCACTAATTGGATCCTTTCTAAAATATCATGTTGATTTACAAGGATCCGACAGTTCTACAGACCCGACATCAATCTTGACAAATATCGACAAAAGCATTTTGAAATATCATTTTGATAAACAAGAACAGTTTCTCAATGCGATTTTTGTGTTTAAGTCGGTCTTTATGACCACTAAAAGAAGAATGGAAATAAATAACAGTAAAATTAACCAAGGTTGGTATCAAGCTATATTGTACTTGACCACTTTGACTTATAAGTTGTCTCAATTCTCTCTAACTAAAAATAAATCTCAACTGATTCAGCGTGGGATGCCGATATTTCTTAACTTTCTCGTAACTGCTATCGTTACCATTTATCATCAGATGTCAATGGAGGAAATGACCTCGGATAATAAGGTAATTCTTATTTTATTTGGATTTACAATCATTAATTAATTTATCATGAATTTATCATTAATTTATCATTAATTTATCATTAATTTATCATTAATTTATCATTAATTTATCATTAATTTATCATTAATTTATCATTAATTTATCATTAATTTATCATTAATTTATCATTAATTTATCATTAATTTATCATTAATTTATCATTAATTTATCATTAATTTATCATTAATTTATCATTAATTTATCATTAATTTATCATTAATTAATTTATTATTAATTTATTTATTATTAATTTATCAATAATTTATTCATTTTTTTATTCATTATTCATTTATTATTTATTTATAACTTATAACTTATAATATATTATTAAATATTTATTAATTATTTATTTATATTGATTTATAATTAATTTATTATTAATTTATAATTTATTCATTATTAAATTATCGTTAATTTATTATTTATCATTGATTTATTGTTCATATTAATTTATAACATTAATTAATTATTAGTTTATTAAATAAATTGCTGCTGAAAAATTAAAGTTTCAATATTTACAAAATAAAAGGTTAAATGACAACGAAGTCCTCTAATAAATGTTGAAAAATGGACGTTAAAAAATAGTAAAATTACACGTATATGAAGTTAGTCTATCCATATAAAGTGCATATTATATTTTTTGTTGACAAAAAAGGTGTAACTTATACCGAGGTTTTGCTGTGCATAAATTTATACATTTTAATTCACAAATAATGCTCTATCTATAATTAAATTATTAAAGCAACTTGCATGTATCAATTGTAAAACTTAGATTTATAAAGGAACAACCTGTTAAATGTAATATTTATTAGGAAAATCGCCTAAAGGAATGGTGTATAAATAATGTTTTGCCAAGCATAAAATGGATTACCGAATGGAATAACTTGCAAGATTTTAATTCTAACCCCGATGAAAATCTGATTGCATTGGTTTGGTCTAATAAAGCAAAATTGTGCCGATTGGCAGCGGCACTATTATCGGATCCGGATTACAACTACATCGCTATTGACGCCTACACAAGTGCTATTGACACCCTTGTAAAACTTAACAAAAAGAAACCAAATCAAATGGCCATAAATATTAAATGTGATCGTTTGGATTTGTGCATGTTAATTGTTGAAAATGCATACAGTTCAACTGACATTGACGACAGCAATGAATCAGTAATGAATTTCTTCATTGTTTCGAAGTCTATTTTTCACATTACAGATTGCAAAAATGAGGCGAGCTGTTGAATGCGGGGAAAAGTTCCATCGCATTGAGTTACATTTGCAATCTATCTCTATTATCAATTTGAAACTGACGAGTTTACGATTGCGAATTAACTTTGTCAAATATTATCTAAATGTAAATTGAGTTTTGGCTTAATCTAGAAACCCATTCACTCTTGTTTCTTAGTTAAAGGCCGGTCATTCGCTTAAGTACGAACAAGTTCTCAGTGATTTCAAAAATGATCTTAATTTAATTCTCCAAAGGGAAGACACTTTATTAAGATGCAAGGAAACATCACTTATTCTATTTTACATGTTTAAAATCCTGTTTGATAGATGTGGTAATTTTTGAATATTTTTTTTATATTTTTATTAATTTTAATATAATTTTTTATATTTTATATCATTTTGTATAATTAAAATATTTTAATTTTCATCTAGTCTTCATTTCTTTCATACTATATATTAAAAAGAGAGCTTGAAGACTATAAATCAGTAATATATCGATGTTTTTTGATACTCACGAATTTTCGGCACTGCCTTTTTCAAGTGAATTATTAATTTACCATTAATTTATCATTAATTTACCATTAATTTATCATTAATTTACCATTAATTTATCATTAATTTATCATTAATTTACCATTAATTTATCATTAATTTATCATTAATTTATCATTATTTTACCATTAATTTATTAATTTATCATTAATTTATCATTAATTTATCATTAATTTATCATTATTTTACCATTAATTTATTAATTTATCATTAATTTATCATTAATTTATCATTAATTTATCATTAATTTATCATTAATTTATCATTAATTTATCATTAATTTATCATTAATTTATCATTAATTTATCATTAATTTATCATTAATTTATCATTAATTTATCATTAATTATCATTAATTTATCATTAATTTATCATTAATTTATCATTAATTTATCATTAATTTATCATTAATTTATCATTAATTTATCATTAATTTATCATTAATTTATCATTAATTTATCATTAATTTATATTTATCATTAATTTATCATTAATTTATCATTAATTTATCATTAATTTATCATTAATTTATCATTAATTTATCATTAATTTATCATTAATTTATCATTAATTTATCATTAATTTATCATTAATTTATCATTAATTTATCATTAATTTATCATTAATTTATCATTAATTTATCATTAATTTATCACTAATTTATCACTAATTTATCACTAATTTATCACTAATTTATCACTAATTTATCACTAATTTATCATTAATTTATCATTAAATCGCCCTAAATTGGGTTGGATTCGATATTTTGTTAAATCATTCGTCAAATGTTGAGTTTTGAAAATTTCAATTATGCGATAGATACATTCCACAGAAAAAAGCATAAAAAAGACACTATTACATTGAATAAGTTCCATAATTTTCGAAAACCGCATAAAAAGATTGATGTTACCCTTTTTGGAGAGGATTATGGTTGGTATCTAAAAGTATTTGAAGAAAGGAGGCATATAGTTTAAAAATTTTAATTTCCAAAGAAATTCCCGTTCGTTTGTGATTCTTTTATTCCATCAAATAAAATCAATTTTTGAAATTCGTATAAAAAGTTGTATAAAAACCGCATAAAAGGAAATCGCATCCACACACATACATTGAAGGGCACAATTCAGATTACTGAACACAAAAAGGGATGTAGGAGTAAAATAGGAATGTCTGATTTTAAAATTTTATTAAAAAATTTTGATAATTATTGGGAACGTGTGATTTGTGAGACGTTGTTGATAAAGTCATTGAATCCGAAAATTAATGTGCAGAATGCAGTGAATATTTGTGTTTTAAATGTTTTAAAATAATTTTTTATATATTATATGGATTGTTGTTGTTAAATTAAATAATTACTAAATTAAATTCAATATGTTAAAATTTAAAAAAATAATATATTTGAATTATAATTTTTAAAAGAATGAAATGTTTTTATTATAAAAATTTTTTTTTATATAATTAATAATTAATACAATTAATAAATTTGTTTAAAAATCCATAATTTCTATAGTTATTATATCCTACCTGATGATGACAGGGGAAAACTGTCGAAATATATCGTGAAACGAATGTTTCATTGGCCACACAACTAATAAAGTGCTGAAATAATCTTTCAAACATTCAAAAAATTAAATTACTACTGATAATATTAATGTTTTCTAGAAAAAATAAATTATATGAATGCGGCTGTTAAAAATATGTTTGTTTTTAAATATAGAATTAAATTAGATTTGAAACAAAATGATTACTTAGATTTAATTACTAGTTTGTAAGCAAAAATTCAAGTCAAACAATTATATTAATTTAAAATAAGTTTTTTAATATTAACAATTTTAAATAAATTATTCGATAGAAAAAAGTCAATATTCAGATAATATTGGAATTAAAATAAAAATTTATTAAACAAAAATTCTAATCAATAAGTTAAATTTTCAAAGAAATATTTGGTGAAATAGGACAATTTATGTATCATTCGGTAGAGAAAAATCTATATTTAGATAATATTAGAATAACAATGTCTTATTGTCGATTAATTACTCATTGGCTTATGTTATGAAAAAATACTGACTAATATTTCTTACTATCCAACAGTTATCCAGCATGTTCTCATCGAATAAAACCACTATATTTTTAGAATTAATGTCAATTGTTTCAATTCGACAGTTTCTCTCGAGTAATTGTCCAATATTGTCGACCAATTTAAAATTCAAAGATTACATTGACTTCTGTAAAAATGATGGCAAATCGATGATATCTGGCATCTATCAAAACTTAGTATCGATTCTCAGAGTATTTATACACAAATGCAAACTGGAGACCACTAGAAAGAAAAAGCGTCAATCTAATATGTCAAATGTTAATCAGCTGGAAATCTTTCTCAGTCACTGCACTCACGAGTCAATGGAGAAAGTTTCGATTGATGAATTGATGAGAAATGTTTTAAAAGAAACACAGAATATTTTGTGATTTATTTTGTATATATCGAATAAATTATACATTTCTTTGTGTTTTGTATTATTAATAATTGTGTGGTTCACTTATATTTGGTTTCTCATCTATTAGTATGTCCTTTGCATTTAATATTGTTAATATTGTTAATTACTATTGTATTGTGTACCCATTAAGTAGTAAGACTAGTATAAAAATAAATAAATGACCACAAATATATTTCGTATTTTGCAATAAGCAAATCATGTAGAGTTTATTTCTTAAAATAATTCATGTTTGCATCGACACGTTTTTACAGTGTGTAATCAGGAATTTGAATAAATTCTGAGGCAAATAAAATGCGTCGCTAGATCTTTCAAGTCATCTTTTGTGACAAACTACTGACTTAATGATTTCTTGAGGTGATTAAACAAGTACCCAATGTAGCCAAATTCTGACTGTAGGAAGGATGGGCAAACAAATCTCAACTATGCCCATTTGAAATTGCACTAGTGTGAATGGGAGCGTTATCGTTTAAGTAATATTGCCCGCACAACCTACTTTTCATTTTTTCTTGCAAAATTTTGCAGTAATAGGAACTGTCAATTTAAATTAACCGGAATAATGTCACTAGCATCTCAAAACACAGTCAGTATGAGTGTCCTTCGGTGACTTGTTGATCAACTCTTCTTAGAATAAATCTCCCTGGGAAGTTTCTACTTTTCAGATTTCCGTTTTGACTGTGGAACGTAAAGTAAGAGTAGTGTCTCATCCATGGTAATAATATTATCCAAAAAACACTCTTCAACGTCGTCCAAAATCTGGAGGTTCTCTTAACAGCATTGCAGACGTCAAATTTGCCTATGAGTAGTTAAATAACGTGGTTCGAAGTGAAGGCATATTTTTCTTATGCCGTTTTCACTGAGTAATGTATAAACAACGCCTTTACTCACATTCAGGTAAATTGTTAACTCTTTTGTTGTAATTTTCCTCTCAGTATGGACAATTTTTCTAGGGTCTTCCGGTATTTTTATTTTGATTTCACAAGGGTTTCTGGACTTTCCCCATCATAAACTAAGGTTCTACCACTCTGGAAGTAATTGCATTAACGATAAATTGTTGCTTTTGATGGCCACTCACCACCATAAACAGCACTCAGATCTGTATTGACTTCATTTCTACTCTTGATTTTATAGATTGAAAACGAATGACACCATTATTGTACGCTTTCTATGTGCATTTTAAAGTAAGTGCTAAATTTTCTTAATTAAGTAATAACTGATTAAAACAAATGGCAGCATATTTAACAATATACACGACTAAATATATATTTACAGTTTAGTTGATTTAATTTATTTACTTCAATTTATAGGGAACACCTGCGTATTTTATTTAAATTCATATATAATTTATTTATAAATACAGTTTAGATCATAGATTGTCAAAACTCTTGGGACCATCTACCACTTTGCAAGACAATTATAAATTATTGTTTGGCTGGAAGGTGCTGGTGCTGGTGTTTTTTTTGGAGTTGATGTTGATGTTGTTGATGCAGTTGGTGATGCTGTTTCTGTTGGTGCTTTTGGAGTTGATGATTGCTGTGTAGTTGGTGATTGAATTGTTTGTTGATTAAAATTTTCTAATCTGCCATTTTCTAAATATTTAAACAAAGTTTTTCTCTAAAAAATTAATTAATTTATTGATAAATTAATTAAATATTTTGTATTGCACAGGCACTACATAATGAGTCTCAAAGAAAAAAAGTAAACAAGTTTTACGATTTGTGGCTTGCCTGCGGTTGACACTACAACCTAATAATCGCTCCCTCCTTACTAGATGGTCTGGATCCGCCAGTGTCGACTACTCCCAGACCTTATATCTTAACCCACTATCGCTCGTTATAGATTTTCAGTACCACTTTGAGAACTTATTGTTTAGATGAAATATAGTAAAAATGACTGCAATGAGATTATAAATAGTCAAACGAGGGAAGTAAACAATATAGATTTCCTAATTATTTCATTATTTGTTGAAATATTAACGATTTTTAATAGACATTGGAAATTCAAAACTTTATGAGTTATATTTTTTTAACTTTCCAGCAACAAATAATATTGTATAATAAATGCTTTTTATTATACACCGTCCTTAAGCAATTCGTACTTTTATTGCAGTCATTTCGTATTATAATCCATCTAAAATATACTTATAAATATAAATTATTTAAGAAGTTAAATGAAAAAACCCAATTAAGAATGTGATATTTTTAAATAAAATATTAACACAATTAAATACAAACATACTAATAGATAAAAAACCTTATTGGAAATTTTATTAATATTAATAATATTACATAAAGTAAAAAATATGCCATTTTATTTATAAACCAAAATGATTAGAAAGTTAAAATTTTTATTTAGGCTACTTACTATTGTAAGTAACTTACATTAATTAAATTTTTATGTATGTTCGGATTTACAAACTAGGATTATTTACTTATAAACAGGCCCGTTTTCAGAGGGATGGAAAGGATGAAATTTTATTTAAATTGCTCATAAATTTTATGATAATATATGAAAGTATAAAAAAATTTAAGAAAAAATAAATTTATAAATAAGTTCCTTTAGAGGCCAGAAAAATTTAATAATAATAAATTAATAGTTAAACATACATGGCAACGATTTAATTATAAGATAACGCGAATCAAACATTCTTTTCACAATATATCTCGACAGTTTTCCTGTCATCATCAGGTGGGATATAATAACTATATAAATTAAGGATTTTAAACAAATTTATTAATTATATAAAAATTTTTTTTTATTTAATAAAAACATTTAATTATTTTTAAAATTTTAATTAAATTAATATATAATATCAATAGTGATTTTGGTTTTTAAAAAAATCCAGTAGCTTTTTATAACCTTCCATCAACCAATGAATAAATATGGATTCGTTTGTCTATACTTTTGCATTGAAAATTTAAAAAAGATATTAAAATTACATATTGCACACAAGAAAGTTTTTAATACCATAGCTGAGATTTCTAATATTTTGAGTACACGTAAGTGGGGTTATTGGTAAAGCAAATGTAATTAAACATCCAATAGAAATAATTGATGAAAAGTCCTTTGAAGTAAAAGTAGAAAGCTATCTGAAAGAGATGATGGAATCAGAAAGATATACAAGGTATTTATTATCAGGTGCTATTAAACGAAGGTGAAATTCGAAATATGAAATTGAGTGTTAGATGCGAGAAGTTTGAATTCACGAGAATGTCATTCAACAGTTTTTCTTTATTAGAATGTACACTAAGGCATTTTTGTTTTTTGTTAAATATTTTGACGGCCTTGGTAAAGAGTGAAAAACAAAAAATATATATTAATTTTTTGTACATTAATTAAAGACTATTTAT